>WJQU01003935.1:5000-7500 GCA_029228625.1 Pseudolycoriella hygida
CTCATCTTTCTTGATCTGAAGATAGTGGGGTTTAGATATATTGTGCCCAGTGGGCCACTTTTGGTAAGCAGAACTGGCGCTGTGGGATGAACCAAACATGATGTTACGGCGCCTAAATTAATGACTCATATTGATACCATGAAAGGCGTTGGTTGCTTAAAACAGCAGGACGGTGGACATGGAAGTCGTAATCCGCTAAGGAGTGCGTAACAACTCACCTGCCGAAGCAACTAGCCCTTAAAATGGATGGCGCTCAAGTCATATGCCTGTACATCATCGCTAGAATAAAAAATTGTTGGCCCTAGCGGTCATCATTATGAAATTCTAGTGAGTAGGAGGGTACAATGGTGTGCGCAGAAGTGTTTGGCGTGAGCCTGCATGAAGCCGCCATTGGCACAGATCTTGGTGGTAGTAGCACATAATCGAATGAGATCTTGGAGGACTGAAGTGGAGAAGGGTTTCGTGTGAACAGTGGTTGATCACGAGTTAGTCGGTCCTAAGCTTTATGCGAAAGCTGTTTAATTTATGTTACACACAATTCCTAAAAACAATTTGTTGTACATAATTGAATAAAAGCCAAAGGGAATACGGTTCCAATTCCGTAACCTGTTGAGTATACGTTTGTTTATTAAAAATGGGTCTTATTACACTCATCCTGGCAACAGGAACGACCATAGAGAAGCCTTCGAGAGATACTGGAAGAGTTTTCTTTTCTGCTAAACAAGCGTATCACCATGGAAGTCTTTTATAGCGAGATATGGTGAATGGCTTGGAAGAGCATGACATTTACTGTTGTGTCAGTATTTTCTCCTTGGACCTTGAAAATCTATGGTGGGGCCACGCAAACTTCTCAACAGACCGTACCGATATCCACAGCCGGTCTCCAAGGTGAAGAGTCTCTAGTCGATAGAATAATGTAGGTAAGGGAAGTCGGCAAATTAGATCCGTAACTTCGGGATAAGGATTGGCTCTGAAGATTGAGATTGTCGGGCTTGATTGGGAAACATTTATAACGGTTAATGGGCTCGTTCTGGGTAAATAGGGTTGGTGTGCTAAAACACATCGATCCGTTCCCCGGATAGTAGATTTCATAGCCAAAATGTGGAACTTTCTTGCTATGATGGTGGAGGGCTTCACGGCTCTCCATCAAAAACGATTATCAATAAATAATTAATTCAGAACTGCCACGGACCTGGGCAATCCGACTGTCTAATTAAAACAATGCATTGTGATGGCCCTAGCGGGTGTTGACACAATGTGATTTCTGCCCAGTGCTCTGAATGTCAAAGTGAAGGGCGCGGGTAAACGGCGGGAGTAACTATGACTCTCTTGTGCCTTCGGGCAGAGACGAAAAGTTGATGGTAGTTTCAGACAGGAAATTCACTATTGGCGATACAGTGATTGAGACCCTAAGTATTACCGATTTATGGAAATACTTAGGAGTGAATTTCAAAGTGAGTGGACCAGAGGTGGTTAAGGTAGACCTGCAGGATCACCTAAATAAATTAACCAAGGCTCCATTAAAACCACAGGAGAGAATACATCTGTTGAAAACCGTTGTGCTAGCACAACACCAACACCGGCTCATATTATCCAGAACGTTTTAAGGAAAATGGACCTAGTGATTCGAAGATATGTAAGGCAATGGCTACATTTACCCAAAGATGTGCCAATAGCCTATATACATGCTCCGGTTAAACAGGGTGGCCTCGGGATACCTTGCTTACAGCTTTGGATCCCACTCATGAGATTCACGCGATTGATGAAGGCGAAGGGTTCTGGCGGCATGAAAATGGAAGTTGTATTAAACAGTAATGTTTACAAAACTATAATTCACGGGGCGAAGCAAGCACTCTCAGTAACGAACGGCGGAGACAAGCCAACCCTAGTGGATTACAATACTTATTGGAAAAAACAACTAAATAGGATGGTGGATGGGAAGGATCTAAAAATGGCACAAAACCATACATCATCAACAGCTTTCAATGGGGCACGAAACTGTGAAGTATGTGGTGAAGACTATATTCATTACAACCAGATACGGACAAATAGCCTACCAACGAGAAAGCGATGTGCTCGTGGCAGACCAGGAAGGTCAACAACTTGCAGAGCGGGATGTCTGCAAGTTGAAACGCTACAACACGTGATACAAGCTTGTATGAGAACCAATGCAGGAAGAATACAGCGGCATGACCGAGTAGTAGAACTGTTACTAAATGAGTTTAGAAGGAAAGGTTATGTCGGTGAGAAAGAGGTCCATATACAGGCCTCAGAAGAACTGTTGAAACCAGATTTGGTTTTAGTTAAAAATGGCATTGGGTACGTAGTGGATGCTCAGATAGTTCAATGTGGCAATCTTGAGAATGACCATCGTGCAAAGGTTGCCAAATACCGAGACCACCCTGAACTCACAGAACTGATTAAGAATAAATATGAAGTTCAGGAGGTGGCATATGGAGCATGCACTATCTCATACAAGGGTATCTGGTGCAAAAGCAGT
>WJQU01003935.1:12500-21264 GCA_029228625.1 Pseudolycoriella hygida
CAATATCTTATGAAACACTTAAGATGCAATCGATTACTTTCATCGTCTTTGGGAGGAGCGAAAAAAAATTCGCCCGACCCCACCCTCAAAAACATTGCAAAAAGCAAGTTTTTTTCCACGGCGCGATTTGTAATAAAGACGGAAAAAAAATTGAGCGTGACGTTGGGGCGAATCGGTGTTTTCACACAATAAGTGACAATTTTTGGCGATATAAAATATAATTTATTAATTCATCCCATACGTAAAATTGCATCTTTTCGTTTTAATTCGTAGCAAGCATTGATGTTTCATAAACTATTTGAAAAATCAATGCCTGCTACGACTTTCAACCGAACATCTTTTCAAATACGTTGCATAATTTAAATGCAAAAATAGCGACGTAATTGCCAAAATTCGGAGGTGCGGAATCTGTAGGTGACAGGGGTTGTGAAGCTCCTCTTAGTGGTATTTCTGCAACACTTTTTCTCGTATGAATGGTTTCAGCAATATCTGGTGAAGAGCGAGGCATGGCATCACCGTGACATTCTACACCTCCCATTGAACGACGCTCGGCCCAATATTGCAGGACGGAGTGACCTGCTTGGGAACTCCCTGTGGTTGAGTGGATTGATAGTGATGCTTCATATTGTTCGAATCCCTGAGTTTGTGGTTTCGTCTGTGGCGTATATTGTATAATATTATATTCAGGGCTTGCTGACTGCATAGTAAGAGATGCCTGTGCTGGTGATTGAGCAGAACTTCCTGGATATTGGTGATTGCTGTAGTTTTGTTCTCTAGCAGGATAAGAGCTGATTGGCAGCACTGCAGGGTCTCGTTGATCGCTAGATTTAACAGTGTTAGTGTTTTTGTGTAATGCCGTACGGTAATGGCGCTTAAGGTGTGGCGCAGTTGTGTACCACTTATTGCAAGCGATACAATTGAAAGTTTTAGTCGACGGGCTTCATTTGATTTCCACCTGGAAGTTTCACTAGTTGGAGAATTTGTGGGATGTGCAAGCAAATCTTGATTAGAAATTAATTGCCAACATGTGCTTACTAGTTCTTCGCGTGTTAGCTGAAATATTGACGCGGTTTTGCTCATGTCGTATCCGCCATAAATAGGTCTCGTTTCCCGACCAACTTAACTGAACCGTTGACACCGCCAGTGTTGGTTATCACTAGAATCTGCTGCATTCGAAATTGTATTATTCAACGGCGACACACTTTTCGATACATTTGGAAAAGTTTGAATATTATCCTTGGGTTGATTGTTATTTTCCGAATCTGTTGGAGAATTCGATGCCGTTGAAGATGTTGATTTATGTGGGCCATTCGCCGATGGACCCCAGCGACAAATTTGTTCGGAATGATAACGCATGTCATGAACGTTAAGCGAATTCATCGTGTCTAGCATTGCACCACTTTGGAAACAATTTATATTAGTTGCTGGGAACACTTCTTGATAATTATTATTTGTAGCCATTTAAAATATTTGAGTTTTATTTCATACAAGATGGATAATCCACAATAATTTTCAATTTAAATTTTTGTTACGTCTTTAAAATGTTACGTCTTTACACTCGAGCTGTTGGACTACAAGTGATCAACGTTTCAAAATTAACCCTGTAATGGGACTATCCCTTCCACAGGGTACAAGTCATACACACGCCCACAGTGTTGAATGTTTTAAAAATCAAAAAGAAGGGAAAATATATCCAATTATCAAGTACTTTTGCGTGCTATGATTTTCCAATATCTTATGAAACACTTAAGATGCAATCGATTACTTTCATCGTCTTTGGGACTTAATATTGATGGAAATTGATTCAATTTGGGAATGTCTTTTTAATTGTTGTAGAGGAAACAGAAATGCTTCTAATGACACTTCACACGATAATTGACTCGCTAAAATAGCAACGTAATAGCGAAAATTCGGAGGAGCGAAAAAATATTCCCCCGACCCCACCCTCAAAAACATTGCAAAAAGCAAGTTTTTTTCCACGGCGCAACTAGTTGCGCTAAGTCTTGGATTTGTAATAAAGACGGAAAAAAAATTGAGCGTGACGTTGGGGCGAATCGGTGTTTTCACACAATAAGTGACAATTTTTGGCGATATAAAATATAATTTATTAATTCATCCCATACGTAAAATTGCATCTTTTCGTTTTAATTCGTAGCAAGCATTGATGTTTCATAAACTATTTGAAAAATCAATGCCTGCTACGACTTTCAACCGAACATCTTTTCAAATACGTTGCATAATTTAAATGCAAAAATAGCGACGTAATTGCCAAAATTCGGAGGTGCGGAATCTGTAGGTGACAGGGGTTGTGAGGCTCCTCTTAGTGGTATTTCTGCAACACCTTTTCTCGTATCAATGGTTTCAGGAATGTCCGGTGAAGAGCGAGGCATGGCATCACCGTGATACGCTACATCTCCCATTAAACGACGCTCGGTCCAATATTGCAGGACGGAGTGACCTGCTTGGGAACTCCCTGTGGTTGAGTGGATTGATAGTGATGCTTCATATTGTTCGAATCCCTGAGTTTGTGGTTTTGTCTGTGGCGTATATTGTATAATATTATATTCAGGGCTTGCTGAGTGCATAGTAAGAGATGCCTGTGCTGGTGATTGAGCAGAACTTCCTGGATATTGGTGATTGCTGTAGTTTTGTTCTCTAGCAGGATAAGAGCTGATTGGCAGGGTCTCGTTGATCGCTAGATTTAACAGTGTTAGTGTTTTTGTGTAATGCCGTACGGTAATAGCTAATAGCGCTTAAGGTGTGGCGCAGTTGTGTACCACTTATTGCAAGCGATACAATTGAAAGTTTTTAGTCGACGGGCTTCATTTGATTTCCACCTGGAAGTTTCACTAGTTGGAGAATTTGTGGGATGTGCAAGCAAATCTTGATTAGAAATTAATTGTCATCATGTGCTTACTAGTTCTTCGCTCGTTAGCTGAAATATTGACGCGGTTTTGCTCATGTCGTATCCACCAACTTAACTGAATCGTTGACACCGCTTGTGTTGGTTGGTTATCATTAGAATCTGCTGCAGTCGAAATTGTATTATTCAACGGCGACACACTTTTCGATGCATTTGGAAAAGTTTGAATATTATCCTTGGGTTGATTGTTATTTTCCGAATCTGTTGGAGAATTCGATGCCGTTGAAGATGTTGATTTATGTGGGCCATTCGCCGATGGACCCCAGCGACAAATTTGTTCAGAATGATAACGCATGTCATGAACGTTAAGCGAATTCATCGTGTCTAGCATTGCACCACTTTGGAAACAATTTATATTAGTTGCTGGGAACACTTCTTGATAATTATTATTTGTAGCCATTTAAAATATTTGAGTTTTATTTCATACAAGATGGATAATCCACAATAATTTTCAATTTAAATTTTTGTTACGTCTTTAAAATGTTACGTCTTTACACTCGAGCTGTTGGACTACAAGTGATCAACGTTTCAAAATTAACCCTGTAATGGGACTATCCCTTCCACAGGGTACAAGTCATACACACGCCCACAGTGTTGAATGTTTTAAAAATCAAAAAGAAGGGAAAATATATCCAATTATCAAGTACTTTTTGAAAATGCTTACACATTGGACCTTAAATATATTGTTTAACAAGTAATTTGTCTATGTATTTAAGAAGTTTTGCTTTACCTGGCTTTGGGTATGTATTTGCAAAGAAAGGCAAATGCAGTGTCTACCTTACAACCTTAATAAATTTGCATTGGAAGGGAGAAGAAAAGAGATACCAAAACATCGAGTACTTTGGACCTTGAACATTTACTTCTACAAGTAATTTGTCTATGTATTTAAGAAATTTTGCTTTACCTGTCTTTAATTGCATGGTCATGGTCATGGTGTTGATGCTGATTGTTTCCTTTGAATTTGTTGCGCAGAGATATTTCTTTCTTCGTTGATTTATGGCAGGTGTATTAGTGACAATTTTTGGCGATATGAAAAATAATTTATTAATTCATCCCATACGTAAAATTGCATCGTTCTTTTTTTAATTCGTAGCAAGCATTGATTTTTCATAAATTATTTGAAAACTCAATGCCTGTTACACCTTTCGACCGAACAACTTTTCAAATGCGTTGCATAATTTAAATATATGCAGTTGAAAGGTATCGGTTGGTTTCAGGGCAAAGCGTGCTATGATTTTCCAATATCTTATGAAACACTTAAGATGCAATCGATTACTTTCATCGTCTTTGGGACTTAATATTGATGGAAATTGATTCAATTTGGGAATGTCTTTTTAATTGTTGTAGAGGAAACAGAAATGCTTCTAATGACACTTCACACGATAATTGACTCGCTAAAATAGCAACGTAATAGCGAAAATTCGGAGGAGCGAAAAAATATTCCCCCGACCCCACCCTCAAAAACATTGCAAAAAGCAAGTTTTTTTCCACGGCGCAACTAGTTGCGCTAAGTCTTGGATTTGTAATAAAGACGGAAAAAAAATTGAGCGTGACGTTGGGGCGAATCGGTGTTTCCACACAATAAGTGACAATTTTTGGCGATATAAAATATAATTTATTAATTCATCCCATACGTAAAATTGCATCTTTTCGTTTTAATTCGTAGCAAGCATTGATGTTTCATAAACTATTTGAAAAATCAATGCCTGCTACGACTTTCAACCGAACATCTTTTCAAATACGTTGCATAATTTAAATGCAAAAATAGCGACGTAATTGCCAAAATTCGGAGGTGCGGAATCTGTAGGTGACAGGGGTTGTGAGGCTCCTCTTAGTGGTATTTCTGCAACACCTTTTCTCGTATCAATGGTTTCAGGAATGTCCGGTGAAGAGCGAGGCATGGCATCACCGTGATATGCTACATCTCCCATTAAACGACGCTCGGTCCAATGTTGCAGGACGGAGTGACCTGCTTGGGAACTCCCTGTGGTTGAGTGGATTGATAGTGATGCTTCATATTGTTCGAATCCCTGAGTTTGTGGTTTCGTCTGTGGCGTATATTGTATAATATTATATTCAGGGCTTGCTGAGTGCATAGTAAGAGATGCCTGTGCTGGTGATTGAGCAGAACTTCCTGGATATTGGTGATTGCTGTAGTTTTGTTCTCCAGCAGGATAAGAGCTGATTGGCAGGGTCTCGTTGATCGCTAGATTTAACAGTGTTAGTGTTTTTGTGTAATGCCGTACGGTAATAGCGCTTAAGGTGTGGCGCAGTTGTGTACCACTTATTGCAAGCGATACAATTGAAAGTTTTTAGTCGACGGGCTTCATTTGATTTCCACCTGGAAGTTTCACTAGTTGGAGAATTTGTGGGATGTGCAAGCAAATCTTGATTAGAAATTAATTGTCATCATGTGCTTACTAGTTCTTCGCTCGTTAGCTGAAATATTGACGCGGTTTTGCTCATGTCGTATCCACCAACTTAACTGAATCGTTGACACCGCCTGTGTTGGTTGGTTATCATTAGAATCTGCTGCAGTCGAAATTGTATTATTCAACGGCGACACACTTTTCGATGCATTTGGAAAAGTTTGAATATTATCCTTGGGTTGATTGTTATTTTCCGAATCTGTTGGAGAATTCGATGCCGTTGAAGATGTTGATTTATGTGGGCCATTCGCCGATGGACCCCAGCGACAAATTTGTTCGGAATGATAACGCATGTCATGAACGTTAAGCGAATTCATCGTGTCTAGCATTGCACCACTTTGGAAACAATTTATATTAGTTGCTGGGAACACTTCTTGATAATTATTATTTGTAGCCATTTAAAATATTTGAGTTTTATTTCATACAAGATGGATAATCCACAATAATTTTCAATTTAAATTTTTGTTACGTCTTTAAAATGTTACGTCTTTACACTCGAGCTGTTGGACTACAAGTGATCAACGTTTCAAAATTAACCCTGTAATGGGACTATCCCTTCCACAGGGTACAAGTCATACACACGCCCACAGTGTTGAATGTTTTAAAAATCAAAAAGAAGGGAAAATATATCCAATTATCAAGTACTTTTTGAAAATGCTTACACATTGGACCTTAAATATATTGTTTAACAAGTAATTTGTCTATGTATTTAAGAAGTTTTGCTTTACCTGGCTTTGGGTATGTATTTGCAAAGAAAGGCAAATGCAGTGTCTACCTTACAACCTTAATAAATTTGCATTGGAAGGGAGAAGAAAAGAGATACCAAAACATCGAGTACTTTGGACCTTGAACATTTACTTCTACAAGTAATTTGTCTATGTATTTAAGAAATTTTGCTTTACCTGTCTTTAATTGCATGGTCATGATCATGGTGTTGATGTTGATTGTTTCCTTTGAATTTGTTGCGCAGAGATATTTCTTTCTTCGTTGATTTATGGCAGGTGTATTAGTGACAATTTTTGGCGATATGAAAAATAATTTATTAATTCATCCCATACGTAAAATTGCATCGTTCTTTTTTTAATTCGTAGCAAGCATTGATTTTTCATAAATTATTTGAAAACTCAATGCCTGTTACACCTTTCGACCGAACAACTTTTCAAATGCGTTGCATAATTTAAATATATGCAGTTGAAAGGTATCGGTTGGTTTCAGGGCAAAGCGTGCTATGATTTTCCAATATCTTATGAAACACTTAAGATGCAATCGATTACTTTCATCGTCTTTGGGACTTAATATTGATGGAAATTGATTCAATTTGGGAATGTCTTTTTAATTGTTGTAGAGGAAACAGAAATGCTTCTAATGACACTTCACACGATAATTGACTCGCTAAAATAGCAACGTAATAGCGAAAATTCGGAGGAGCGAAAAAATATTCCCCCGACCCCACCCTCAAAAACATTGCAAAAAGCAAGTTTTTTTCCACGGCGCAACTAGTTGCGCTAAGTCTTGGATTTGTAATAAAAACGGAAAAAAATTGAGCGTGACGTTGGGGCGAATCGGTGTTTTCACACAATAAGTGACAATTTTTGGCGATATAAAATATAATTTATTAATTCATCCCATACGTAAAATTGCATCTTTTCGTTTTAATTCGTAGCAAGCATTGATGTTTCATAAACTATTTGAAAAATCAATGCCTGCTACGACTTTCAACCGAACATCTTTTCAAATACGTTGCATAATTTACATGCAAAAATAGCGACGTAATTGCCAAAATTCGGAGGTGCGGAATCTGTAGGTGACAGGGGTTGTGAGGCTCCTCTTAGTGGTATTTCTGCAACACCTTTTCTCGTATCAATGGTTTCAGGAATGTCCGGTGAAGAGCGAGGCATGGCATCACCGTGATATGCTACATCTCCCATTAAACGACGCTCGGTCCAATATTGCAGGACGGAGTGACCTGCTTGGGAACTCCCTGTGGTTGAGTGGATTGATAGTGATGCTTCATATTGTTCGAATCCCTGAGTTTGTGGTTTCGTCTGTGGCGTATATTGTATAATATTATATTCAGGGCTTGCTGACTGCATAGTAAGAGATGCCTGTGCTGGTGATTGAGCAGAACTTCCTGGATATTGGTGATTGCTGTAGTTTTGTTCTCTAGCAGGATAAGAGCTGATTGGCAGCACTGAAGGGTCTCGTTGATCGCTAGATTTAACAGTGTTAGTGTTTTTGTGTAATGCCGTACGGTAATGGCGCTTAAGGTGTGGCGCAGTTGTGTACCACTTATTGCAAGCGATACAATTGAAAGTTTTTAGTCGACGGGCTTCATTTGATTTCCACCTGGAAGTTTCACTAGTTGGAGAATTTGTGGGATGTGCAAGCAAATCTTGATTAGAAATTAATTGTCATCATGTGCTTACTAGTTCTTCGCTCGTTAGCTGAAATATTGACGCGGTTTTGCTCATGTCGTATCCACCAACTTAACTGAATCGTTGACACCGCCTGTGTTGGTTGGTTATCATTAGAATCTGCTGCAGTCAAAATTGTATTATTCAACGGCGACACACTTTTCGATGCATTTGGAAAAGTTTGAATATTATCCTTGGGTTGATTGTTATTTTCCGAATCTGTTGGAGAATTCGATGCCGTTGAAGATGTTGATTTATGTGGGCCATTCGCCGATGGACCCCAGCGACAAATTTGTTCGGAATGATAACGCATGTCATGAACGTTAAGCGAATTCATCGTGTCTAGCATTGCACCACTTTGGAAACAATTTATATTAGTTGCTGGGAACACTTCTTGATAATTATTATTTGTAGCCATTTAAAATATTTGAGTTTTATTTCATACAAGATGGATAATCCACAATAATTTTCAATTTAAATTTTTGTTACGTCTTTAAAATGTTACGTCTTTACACTCGAGCTGTTGGACTACAAGTGATCAACGTTTCAAAATTAACCCTGTAATGGGACTATCCCTTCCACAGGGTACAAGTCATACACACGCCCACAGTGTTGAATGTTTTAAAAATCAAAAAGAAGGGAAAATATATCCAATCATCAAGTACTTTTTGAAAATGCCTACACATTGGACCTTAAATATATTGTTTAACAAGTAATTTGTCTATGTATTTAAGAAATTTTGCTTTACCTGGCTTTGGGTATGTATTTGCAAAGAAAGGGAAATGCAGTGTCTACCTTACAACCTTAATAAATTTGCATTGGAAGGGAGAAGAAACTAGATACCAAAACATCGAGTACTTTGGACCTTGAACATTTACTTCTACAAGTAATTTGCCTATGTATTTAAGAAATTTTGCTTTACCTGTCTTTAATTGCATGGTCATGGTGTTGATGTTGATTGTTTTCTTTGAATTGGTTGCGCAGAAATATTTCTTTCT
>WJQU01003939.1:0-16011 GCA_029228625.1 Pseudolycoriella hygida
TCTCTTCCTGCCTATCGCATGTCGTGCAGAAAGGTGACTCCGTGAATCCAAACCTGTGCAGGTACTTCCTGAAGCATCCGTGACCAGACACAAACTGTGTCAGGTGGAAATTAACCTCTCCATGTTTTCTCTGTACCCATGTCGTTATTTTTGTGGTCGAAGGGGCGTACTTTAATATGGGACGCTACATGTACAGACACCCTCGCACCAAGTAACCTAGGCCTAGCTAGTAACCTAGCAGCAGCGGAAGAAAATGCTAAACGGAAGGTCAAGCGCCGTTGATAGCTCAAAACTACTATTTCGTACCCTTTGCTGTAGAAACCATGACCGCATGAGGACGCGATAAGTGGAGATAAGTGTCCGTTTGATGATGTTGTTGATTTTGGAATGCCTTGCATGTCGCCCCGCGCTTATACTACACTTCAACCCGTGGTGGCCTTTACTATCCACCTGAGAGCCACATCGACAAATATGTGGAGCGCAAATGTCGATCCCTAAACGCAAGCCGACTGTAACCCGGAATGCACTGTTGTCCAATAATGTGCGCATGTATTTTGACGGTAAAGCTTGTAGCCAAACCGCCTGATTCTGGTCCTTCAATGGCCAGGAATCTTGCTCTATCTTTGTCATCAACGAAGTTCAAATTGCTTGCTAATTTTGTAACTGTTAATCTGTTCCATTCTCGTTGTAACGACGGCATCTCTGGTTTAGAACAATCTAGATGTAGGCGATCCCACGCTTTCAACCCATCTTGATAATCCGCGATTTCCTCGACTTGCAGCGTAGGGTGTTGTAACAAGGTACGAACAAGTGGACAAACCGCGTAAACTGATGACAGGAAAGCGGGTAAAGTGATGTCCTGAACTCTCCTAACTCCGATACCCACAGATTTGATCGGCAACGATGACAAAATCCATGTATCCGCGTCCAGTGTTGAATTCGTTGTCTATCTCTTTGACAAGGTGGTGTTGGTTTCATGTTGGTTTGGTCCCCAAAAGGGACACCAGTTTAATTTCAATCAGTTTATTTTTGAAGATGTGAGATCATTGACTACGCAAATGCCGGGTGATAATTCATTGAAGCGTTCCGATATGCTGCGGTCTGTCTCTGAGTAGAAAGAAATGGAGGAAATGTTTTTGGATTTGAGTCCTTCGAGTTAGCTAGGGCACTACAAACGAGTCTCTGCTAGGGCCCTACGTGTTCTTTGTACATAACTCGAGTAAATCTATTTCGATTTTCATAATTGTTTTTTAACCGACAGATCTATGAAAGCCCAACAACTTGTAGAATAAACTCTTTGGAGATTGTGCCCTTGGACTTAGCTAGGGCACTAAATTCGAGTCTCTGCTGGGGCCCTACATGTTTTTGTACGTAACCTGAGTAAATCTCTTCCGATTTTCAATTTTTTTTTTGATCGAAAGGTCTAGGACTGCTTCCCGTTTTATGGCAGAAAATGTTTTGATTAGAAACCCTTGGACTCAGTCAGGACCCTAAAGCTGAGTTTCTACTAGGGACCAACGTGTTTGCTTACGTAATTTTGTTGATTCTTTTTCTATTTAAGAAGTAATCGAGTACCGAATTATACTCGAAAACAAATTTGGACCCGGTGCCTGTGCTTTGGGCTGAAGTGGTCCTGAGGTTTGTCCTTAGGTCGGCCCTAACCAAAAAAATGTTTTTTTTTTGCTATGTTGCAGGGCAAATTGAAGGAAACATTTTTGTTATGAACGTATGTGTCTGAGTCCTCAGGTCGGCCCTAGACAAAAAAATGGTTTTTTGTTATGTTTTATACGAAATTGAGGTGAACATTTTTGTCTATGGAAGTATTTGTACGAGGCTTCTCCTGAGGGCCCTAGGTCGGACTAAGGTTGGCCCTAGCCCAAAAAATGGTTTTTTGCTATGTTGATGAAAAAATTGAGATGAACATTTTTGTCTGTTTGGCGTCAATTTTGTACTTTCAGAAGGCCTTTTTTACACCGTTTCTTCGAACGGGTTTTTCAATATTGTCCTATCGGCAATTTCCAATACAATTTTAATGTGGACGTAAGGCAATATTTACGTAGATGCGTTCGAGTCTTTTCGTAACATCAACCCTGTTTGTCACATCTATTCTGATACGGGTCCCTTCATATGTGCTCCCATAAAATGTCGGGCATGCGCTGCGCAGACCCCTCAAACAAAAAAAATTTTATGAAAATCGGAAAAGATTTACTCGAGTTATGTACAAAAGACCAAAAACCACTTAAAAGACTCTAGCTCGGCGGTGCTTGGGCCAATACTCAATCCCATAATAGATTTTTCGATTGCCGTTCAGAGCCATTTTAAAATCGGTTGAGCTTTACTCGAGTTATCGCGGTGACAGACGGACGGGCATTTTTCTCTTATTTAGACCTCGAAACGAAAAAATAACCAACTCCCGGGTCGAAGATGGACAGAATGACGACATAAAAGCTTACGTCACATGTGTAACACGATCAATTGGTCTGTAACGTAAACTTTGCGGGTACATGTAAGTTCTCGAACAAAACCCGGGACACCACACTATCAACAACGTAATTTCAAGGCATTTTTTTACACAGAATTAAATCATTAAAAAGATATTTGAACAAAATGTTTAATTTAATTCGTAATTTACAAGCGAATTGAAAAGAAACCTTAAAATGAAAAATCTTAAAATTCTCTTAGTTCTATCACCAATTCAGCTACACAGTCCATTCAAATTCACATGTTGTACTGGAGTGTAGAAATTGTTTTGCATAAAAGTTGTTTTATTCAATAATAATTTTCAATAAACTGTGAAAGAATTCATGAGTAATTGCGATAAGTCTTCCTTCGACTGAGGCTTGGGTGCTAATTTGATTATTCGTTCCTTCAATAAAAATACAAAGTTTTCATTTGATTTACTCGACATTTACTTTGCATATTTTTTACCTGAGGCAGAGTACCTTCCACGAGATTGTCTACATCATTTGTGGTAAAGCCTAGAGCTGATAACCCATTTTCGATGTTTAAATCAAACATGTATTTTCGAATGATATCGCTTAAAATTAGACCAGAATCGCTTTGTTTAGCCTGTAAATGAAATCGTAACTTTCCTTAAACTTTCCGATTGGATTACAAAAAATGAAGAACCTTTGAAATATCAGCACCTAAAAGCTTAGCAGCTTCTAAATGTTTTTGTGGGGAGGACGAAGCAGTGTATTGAAATACAGCCGGTGCAGTAATGACAACAGACAATCCATGTGGAATGATTGCATGATCACAATTGTAGTCTCTCGGTTTAAATGACTTGACGTAACCAGATATTGGATAAGACATACCGTGACATAGATGCACACCCGCGTTACCAAATCCAACACCGGCCATTGTCGCTGCCAAATGCATGTTACTTCTGGCTATTAAATCGTCCGAATTTACAACAGACGATTTAAAGTGTTTGCTTATGGTTTCTAAGGCAAAACGTGCCCAGACATCTGATATTGGATTACTTCCTTGATAAGTCGGCCTTAGTCTTGGATTGGCTGGTAAGTCTCGTTCCGTGTATGGAATGGCAGTAAAGCTTTCTATAGCGTGGCAGAACACATCGAACCCGGAATAGACAGCTACTTTTTCTGGCAAATGCAATGTATGCAATGGATCGATTAGGCCTAAGGTTGGCCGCAATAATTTGCTTGATATTCCTGTTTTTGCATGAAGTGCTTTAAAATCAAATATTGCAACACCAGTCGTTTCCGCACCGGTACCTGACGTTGTAGGTATTGCAATTAAGGGCTTCAGTTGAGTAGTTACCTCCTTTCCTTTGCCAATAGGAGCATTGACATAATCTAAGAATTCAGCATTTCTGTCACAACCATAAAGGTTAGCGACTTTACAAGTATCTATAACCGATCCCCCTCCGATAGCAACATAGGCATCGAATTCATTGCTTCTCGCGAATTCAACGGCTTCCCACATACTCTTATCACTTGGCTCGATTCTCACCTCATCAAATACCTTAAATTTAATTCCATTTTTCGTTAACGAATCGTATGCTGGAATTACGGACTTCAGTTGGGCAACATTTTTATCGGTGAATATGCAAACATTTTTCGAATTGAGATTTGCGAGATCAGCACCTAATTCTCTGGAAACACCAACTCCATATCTAATCGTCGATGAAAACATCTAGAGTTAAAAATACAAAGTTTATCTTTAGGTTGCACATTCACTTAATACTTGAAATTACTTCGAATGCGATATCGCGCGCATTGCCATTGACGTTTGTTTGTGAATGAGCCGGGCACTGACAACTGTTAATACGAAAAAAAAAAATAATTCTCTGCCATCCATTGCTTGTTCTACAATAAGTCTTACGAATTTTTGGATATTGCCCTTAGCAGACTAATTACTCGTTTACGGGGAAACATTTTGTCTGCATTAAATAAATAGAAAAAACATGTATGACCAAATATTTATTAATTTTGTTGCATGTACTGACTTACCGATGCGCTTTGGTTGGATTGGCGAATGGTTATAAGTGTATACCGAACAAAATATTTGGCTCTCTTGAGATAGGTTTATGATATTATGTTATCGTCGTTGTCACTATACGCGCGCAGCTATGCATTTGTATAGTATCGCAACAGGGTAATCAATACATGCGTGCGTGATCCCCTTTTGGTTATTTGGATGAAGGATGATGCCAACAGAGAGAGAACTGGCTTACGCTTAGGTTACGCTTTTCACCAAACGAAATTTTTAATGTTTTTGAGCGTATACACTTGATGTTTTTTGTCTTGGTTACAACTTAGACGGATAATCAATGATAATACTTACTTACATTACCGGCACTACAACCCATTAAGGGTCATGGCCTTCTCCAACATGCTTCCTCTGGAGTCTATGTCCATGGTTCTTACAGCTGATTCGAGGGTCGAATTGAAAAGCAACGTTGCAAGAGGATCTCCTTGACGTAGGCCATCCTCAATGTCGAAAGTCTCTGACAGCTTACTCGGCTATTAGCTCCGTAGCGATATCAGTTTGTTGGGAATTCCAAACTCCTCCATGACTCTCCATAGCTTACTTCTTCTACGCCTTGAAGTCAACGAACAAATGGTGTGTTTCCTTGCACTTCTCCAAGATCTGTCTGATATTAAACAGCTGGTCCGATGTTAAACGACCTACACGAAAACCACCTTGGTATTCACCTACAGAGTGAATATTTGCAAATATCTTGTAAGCATTATTCAGTAGAGCGATTCCTCGCAAATTGCCACACTCCAATTTGTAACTTTTTTTGTATATAGGACAAAGTATGCTGGTCTTCCACTTTTCCGGTAACTCCTTGACATTCTATATGCGCGTGATGAACTCGTGCATCTCCAAACATGGCACGTTGCCGCCGTTCTTGAAAAGTTCTCCGGGTAGGAATCTACTTTCGGTCCTCTACAGCTTCTGACATTCAGCATATTTGAACAGTGACGTCCATCTATCAAAATATGATCAATCTGGTTTTTGGTTCGCTTATCTGGTGATACCCATGTCGCTTTGTGGATGCCTTTATGTTGGAAATAGGTACTGCTGACAACCAATGATATCTTAAGTATAAATTGGCAGTCTTTGACAAAAGATTAACACAAATTGAAACTAAGGACATTCTCAAGGGACCCGTACGCATCAGAGTTGTACATGTGACAAGCAGAATAGATGTTGCAAAAACACTCGAATTTGTCTATAAAAATTTTTGCTTTAACTCTTAATGTGAACGTAATTTCATGCATGAAATTACGTTCACATTTTTAATTGCCGAAAAGCGCAATATTGAAAAACCCGTCCAAAGCAACTGTGAAAAAAAATTGTCGAAAAAATGTGAAAAAAATAATTTTTCATATTTATCATAGACAAAAAAGATCTTCTCAATTTACATAGCAAAACATTTTCATAATTTGGGCTGTGGTCGACCTTAGCACCAGCCTACGGCCATAAGAAGAGGCCTCGGACCCATACTTTAATGGACAAAAAAGTCTCCTCTTTTCTTTCTTTACAACAACATACAGAAAGCCTCATGAAAAACCAGAAACTATCGTGTTGTGTTGCGTAGCGTGAGTTTGGTCTACACTGAGCACCCTACAGCCCAGATCACTCAACAAATTTTCACAAACTTTTTTTTCGTGATTTCTGGAAGTACGTATCTTTCATTCAAAACCTTGAAGAGCGATTACCGTGCTAATTTCGCAGAGATATATCTCAAAAAGTTTCACCGACCTTCAAAAAACCAAGTTTTTGACCACTTTTTCGACCGTAACTTCGAAAATTTTAAACTGATTTTGTCCAAATTCATTTCCACAATTACTTTTTTATTAATTTTTCAGGAAAAAATAATTTTGAAAATCGGATACGATTTACTTGATTTATGTAGAAAAAATACGTTGGGCCCTAGTAGAGACTCAGTTTTAGGGCCCTAGCTGAGTCTAGGGACTCATAATCAAAAACTGTATTTCCATTGTTGGGGCTGCCTAAACCTTTCGAACAAAAAAAATGAAAATCGGAAAAGATTTACTCGAACTATGTCTTAAGACTAAGACTTAAACTGCCCTAGCTCAGAGACCCTTGGCCCGACAGTGCCCCAGACTCATTCCCATAAAAGGTTTTTCGATTACCTTTCAAGGAATAAAAAGTTGTTGAAAATCGGTTGAGTTTTACTCGAGTTATCGTGTTGACAGGCGGACGGACAAAATTTGTTGCATTTTTTACTAAAAAGTAACCAACTCCTGGGTCGAAATTCGGATGTTTACAAACGTCGTGGTAAAGCCAATAGACTCTTTTCGAAGAACTTCGTTCTTTTTACGGGTCTAATGAAATGCGAAATGTAAAATTTAGGTGGATTACGTAAAATTTAGAAGCATTACGCAGGGGAAGAGAATCATAGGATTATGCAACGCTTCGCTTCATCTCTTTCCACAAAAAAACTGACTTTTAATGTAGATTTTCATGGCAATGCGGAAGTGACAGTTGCGAAAGTTTTCAAATCAGGCAACCCCGAATTTCATTCATGAATTGAAAGTTACGAATGACACTTGGTGTTGCCGTGTTAGAAAAATTTAGCATCTGCCACTTTCGCATTGCTAGGCACAGTTACGCGAACAAAATCCAAACAATACAAAAGAGAAATAAAAAAGGTGCACAAATTTATGATTCTCGAACTGTATTTTCAGCAGCAACAAATCAGGCTTGATTGTCTATGTGTTGGTGTGCGTTGTGTATAATTTGTTTTTGTTTCAGCCGTTGGTTATATAAACCCGGTCTATATATGGGCAATTCCACAGTCCGTTACCGTCGGAAGGGTATCTGTTGGCAAAGATGAAACTTATGTTGTATGAAGGAGTTGCAGATACAACTTTTCTTAATACAACACAACAGACTGTGGAATTACCCATATTATTATGTCATTTGTTCTCATGGATTTTTTGTCTCGTTCATGCTTATCGAGCAAACAGGATGTCTATGATTGATGGTCCCCTCATAAATAGACGGGTTTATAAGTTTGCAACCTTGCAACCAGTCAAATTTCAAACCTGCAATTGGTAGTTGGGGTTCATTTGGGCAAAGAGTTCGTCCGTCTGTTCTTCCGTCAACAAAATGACTCGAGTAAATCTCCACGGATTTGTTTCGAACAATTTTGAGAAAGTATAAGGACGACTTTCTGAAAAAAACATGACAAAGTAAATATTATTTATTGTAATTATGGACCACATATACAGAAACAGCTATAGCACCCAAAATTGCATTGAGTAGTAACAATGAAAATAGTTTCTTATAGCAGCAACGTCTTCGACAGCATAAGACAATACCAATAAATGAATTTTAAAGTTTTTTTCTCTGAGTATAATGTAACGTTAAGTTTCTTCTTATCTGAAATAAATCTTTGTTCAACACATTACTTCGTACATGACGCACAACAACTACAGCCTTTATTCCAATGATTTTTTGTGTACCCTAGACGTATAATGCCTTAAATGCAACACTGACAGCTGAGTCTGCTGTTTTACATAGTAACGTATCTGAAGCTGAGAAGACTGTCAAAAAGCTTGAAACAACGTGGCAAGAACTGCAAGTAAAAACTACTCGAATAAAAATTATTTGAAATATTTCTACGTTTCTCATGTGTTTTTTTTTCTTTCAGACAGAACACGATAGGATTGACAATTTACTGCAGAAAGCAACTGAGGAACAGCATGGTCCGAAAGGAAGCAACAGTTTAAGGGACACATTGACCAGTCAAATAAAGGATCAAGAAGAGTTAGCTAAATCTCTAAGCGAAGTATTTATTCATAATTGTTGAATTGAACTGATTTAATCGTCAATGACTTTTGGCAGGAAAATCGAATAATTAACAGCGAAAATGGCAGCGGTGAGAAGCAACACGAAATGTGGGAAGATTTGAATACTTTACTAAAAGTGAAAATAGAATGTCTATGCGAAGCTAAACAAATTGGATCCGGTGGAACGTTGCTCGTCCAAAAAGGGACCGAAACTTTTACTTTACAATAAGAGCAATTTATATTTGTACAAAATGTAATACAATTATTTCACGTCCGTTTCCCTAACAACGTTTTCTTTGACTCCAAGGTTGGGATACAGTTTTGCAATTTGACCAGCAGGAGTGCAGAGTCGTCCAGCAAAATCGATACGTTTCTGACTTTGTGCACGTTCGGCGGCGGTGAAAATCTCTAACAAGTTTCGGTTGGCAGTTCCACCGAATGGATTTTTCATTTTCGCAATCACAGTAGAATCACCAGAGATGGGTGGGGACATCGGAGAATCTGTGGTTGCTTTGATGACGCTTAATCGCTTCGAAGAGTCACCTAAAATTCATGAAAACATTAAGGTGATGTGAATTATTGGGCAGTGCGAATGGAAAATATGATGACAGGCATAGCGTTACCATTTGATCGGTCATTACCAGTATAAAAATGTAAGCTGCGGTCTTACCTAGAGATTCTAATTCCTTTAGAGCTAGATCCATATCTACTTTATCTTTCGGTTGATCGGTTCCCCTTAGCCGACATTCTCGAATGCATTGAAGGATAGTTAAGTGACCTGGAGACTTACTGCTGGCTATCAACAAACTTTCTAACTCAGCCCATAGCAAACGATATTGTTCCTCCTTTTTATTTCCTTTCAGTCTAGAAAACCGATAAGAAAAATGTAAGCAATTAACAAAAATGATAACAAACGGCTTACCGGTGACCTATTGGTAAAGCTAATGGCTCATGTCTTGCTTCTAATGCAACGATGCTATAAATAACTTGTTGACATTGTAAAACCTCCTCCTCCGTTAATATTTCCTTGTTGGTGACATTCAGAATTGGATCAATAAACTGAAAATTGTGATTTAAAATTCGTTCGAAAAATCCCTTCGCCGTGTCGGTTGAATGCGTTACTCACCTGTCTGACATTATACAAGACTGTTGTACCCAGTGTTAGTGGCCAATATTTTGTGCGTCGACTTAATCGTGACCGAACTTTATTTAAGTTTTCATCTGGTGCGCGGTCGCTTCCAGATTTTAGTGGAAAAAGTCGGTGATTTTGTATCAGTGTACCAAAGTCAGTAATTCGGTAGTCTGTCACTTTTCCGCCACCACCTTCCAGAATCGAAGGTGGGTCTTCCAGGCAACTACGAGCAATGTGTAATGTGTGAATGAAAATTTCTCCACCGTGGGCTGACAGTAAATGACTGGTAAGTTTACCGCCTGACTTTCTAGGCATTTCAAGTAAAACTGATCGTCCATTTAAAAGGAAATTGATAAGGCAAGAGCTTGGACGTGACGTTACATCAACTGGTGTTACTCGATGCTGTGCGAGACACGGCTGCATATCGGATGCTCCCAATCCTCGAGGTGTACACCATTTCAATGTAACCTTCAGATCAGAATTTTTTAACTGAAAAAACAAGAACAAAAACTCAAAGAATCTGCATTACCGTTTCATATTTGGATCCTTCTTTAATGCTAGTGGGTAATAGTAGCTCCGTTCCCAATATCACCGAATGTGCATTGCTTGCATGAAAAATCTCCACATCGTAATTTGCACTTGAACTGGCATTCTGCTCTTCTTTCATGGGTATACCCGTCACCGTTGTGCTGTAATTATTTCATAAATCTTTGCAATTCCTTCAAATGTGAATTAAATTATTATGTAATGAACCTGGCCAGATCGTAGTGCGGGAGTATCAAATGTGTAAGTTTGCTAGAAATATCAGACGCCTTTACAGAATGGATTTCAGTTGAAAGCAAAGGTGAAATCTGAAATGTTTGCATAAGTACAGTTGGGGCATTGAAAGTTTGCCACTCTCTATTACCTCTTGCTGTCCTCGATCGTTAACCATTGATTCCATGTTCGAAGGATACAAGTTGATAATGACCAGATGACAGTGATCTATTGGCATCAGTTCCTTGTGTGCGGTATATAGTGCATTTTGCTGAACGATAACAGTGTGAAAGATGTCTTCCAAAGATTTCATACTAGCATCATCTCTAGCTGATGTAATGCATATTACACGTCCTTTGTTTAATAAATTTTTAGAATTCACTTTTGCTTGTAACAGATGTTCCTTTTGTTGATCAGTTGGTTCAGATATTGCTTCGACAGCTGCTCTCAGTCCATGTATTACAGAATAGTCACTGGATTGCGGTGCCATTCTTGGAGGTATGCCGACCATAGCCATTGCATTCAGCACCTAATAAACGTTACGTAGAAAATTATCAGAAGATGCTCGTACTGCAACACTTACATGTGTCAAATTTTGAGTGGTCGGTGTCCAAGTATTGACAATATGTGCATTTGAATCGCTGACTACAAATCGTATCAACTTTCCAGCTGGAAATAAATCCCACACAATACGGCAATATTCTGCAGATGATTCCACCGAACACGTCCATAAACTTTTGCTAATTGGTGGCAGTGGAATAGCATTTCCTTTATTTTTACCAAAATCCAAGTCCAGATATTCTTCGCCAGAAATTCCGAAATACTGAGTATGGTCCAGAACGAAAACAGTTTTATGGTTGGTGGAATTCATATTCTATTATCAAAACACATTTAGTTTTTCGCTGCGACACTTTGTAAATACAAGTATTTTTGGTTTAGGATTGTCTAATTGTCATATAATTGCATATTTTGATGATAGATGGCTCTTAACTTCTTTCAAAAGACATCAACTGAGATGTCAAAAGTTTGAAAAGAGAGCAAACAACTGAAACACTATCAATGATGATTATAATGATCAAGCGCCTGTTTCACATATTGGCCACAAAACAGCTGAGGGCGCTTCGAGTTTCAACTGTTCCGTCGGTGACAAAACATTAAATTTGTATGGAAGAAATTCGTTTTTTCTGATTTATTCATTTTGTGTTGTGTATGAAGCGGACCAAGTGAGTTATTTTAAAGTAATATTAAATGAACTTCCATCGTCATTCATTTGGTCCGCTTAATTAACCACAGAAAATGATTAATTCGCAAAAAACGACGTTTCCCAATACAAATTTAATGTTTTGTCCCCGACGAAACAGTTGAAACTTATGTAGTGTTGTCCGATCAGACGTGAGGCATGACTTCATCCATAGACTCAAGTGCAACAAAGTTGATGCTTTAAATGAAAACTAATAATAAAAATATTAGCAAAGACACGTACGCATCAGAAGATGCGGCAAACAGAATAGATGTTACAAAAAGATTCGAACGTATCTAAATATAGAAATGAGCAAACAATCTAATGTTTTGTGCTCTTTTATAACTATAAAAATTTCAAAGATCAAAAGAAATTACAGAAGGTAATGTCAAAAGCCCTACCGAAATACGTCTGAGACCATTGAATTTGATGGCTGAAATAGTCTCCCCTGCACCATATCAAAGAGAGGACCAAGGTAGTTTCGAAGATCTTCAAGAAATTTTGAAACTATTTTCTTACTTACTTACTTAACAGCCGCAATTAACCCAGGCGGGTTTTGGCTGACTCTACAACAGCGCATCGCCATCGCTGGCGATCCTCAGCTACCAATTTCCAATTCCGAACGCCCAGCTCTCGCAGATCACTTTCCACACAATCGATCCATCTTTTCTTCGGTCTACTTCTAGGGCGTGAGCCTCGATCTGGTTCGTGAAGACTTTTTTAGCTACTCTATCATCTGCCATTCGGATCACATGACCCGCCCATCTTCTCTATTTTCTAAACTATTTTCTCTTACATGTAACTCTCACCAACTTTGTCTAAGGCAGCAAATTTTTTACTGCCGTACTTTTATAGATATGAGTCATCCCTCCCAATTTTAGGAAATGCTTTATCCCGGGATTTGGTAATTTTTCCCAAAAACACTGAAACGTGTGTTCTCTAAAATTTTATTCTCTACAATTTTGCCTTTGGAATCAACTTTCTAACTTTCATAGTTCGGTTGAGTAGTTGAGGAGTTCGGACTGTAGGGTTCGTAGTGTAGGGCTAACTCACGCTACGCGACCCTACACGATATTTGGTGGTTTTTATGAACATTCATGATGCGGTTTTTGTGATGTGTTGTAGAAAAATTCGATGGAAACTTTTTGCCCATGGAAGGACTCTACTTAGGGCCTTAGCTCGTAAAAAGATTTTTTTTATTTTTTTGCAAAATTTGCTTTTGAAAATTTAACAGTTTTGTGAAGGTTTTGAATGGAAAATCTATTATACCGTTTCTTGGGACGCCCCGTTTGGCCTTGGCGTTTGCGTTGGGGTTCGGGATTTAGTGATGAAAAATCTGACGCTCTCCATACGTGAAAATGTACCGAAATATCCACAATAATTCTATACATCAGCACTGGAAATATTTTGTATATGCGCTACTGTGAAACCTCCATCCACCAGTACTAACTCCTTCTTTGGTTGAAAACAGACAATGACGTTGAAAATGTATAAAATAGCACAACTGTCGATTACTTACCTTAATACTTAGTAGCATGAATATACCAGCCGATTGAATAATTGAGCAGAAGAAACAAATGTTATATTAAAAGCAATTTTATTTAGATTACACATACAAAATTCACAATATGTTGATTCAAACGTTGTACAAAATAGTAAAAGAACCAAGAATTTACCAAGAAAAAAGAGAAACTGCCAGCATCAATCAAAATCAATTTTCTAAATACAACCGTCAATTACAATTTACTCTGAATTGGAAGGGTTTTATCTTTGTCGTCATCAGCAAGTAAATTTCCTGCTGCAAAAATATTTTTCGGATCTAATTCCAATTTGGCAGCTTTGTACAGACCGACACCAACTGTACTAACACTTTGAGAATACCATCGACTACGAAGTTTCCCGACACCGTGATGATGTGACAATGATCCTCCATTTGAAAGAATTTCATCTCGAGCACAGTTTTCAATATGTTCGTATGCTTCAACGGGATCGGACAGACCAATGTAATTGAAGCCAAAGTAGAAGTAAACAGCAGCACCAGCATCGTATCTAAAATGTAATTGATTTAAAATTTTGATGAAATGTTTCTCATCTTCATTACGTTTGTGTAACTCGGCAAGATATTAGATAATACTTGATTCCCATCTTTGCACATTCCTGTTGAATTAAACAATTAGACATTATTTCGATGAACGTGATCACACAATTACCATACGAACGCGACTCTTCGTATTTCTACAAAGGCTCTCGCAATTGTTCCAAGGTACAGACGTTTCAAACGATTCAGCTACTATGTAGTATTCCAAGGCCAAATCCTGTAAAATAGTAAAAATTATCCAATTAAAAATTTTAACGAAAATTAGAATTTTTTTCGAATATCATTTATAAACTAGTCGAAACCCCCGCCCCTAGGGGCTACGCTGACGTAAGCATTCTCGATCGCTGTAGATGATTAAGAAATAAAATTCAGAGCAGTGGTGTTTTAATAGTTAGTAGCTTATTATTGCTTTTGTTAGTTTCCACTTCCCCTTATTCCACGTTCCCCGTATTCCGACTCCTCCGTATTCCACCTCCTCCGTATTCCACCTCCCCGTATACCACGTTCCCCGTATTCCACGTTACCCGTATTCCACGTTCCCCGTATGCAACGTTCGCCGTATTCCACTTCCCTCGTATTCCACTTCCCCGTATTCCACTTCCCCCGTATTTCACTTCCACCGTATTCCACTTCCTCCGTATTCCAAATTCTCCGTATTCCACTTCCCTCTTATTCCACGCTCACCGTATTCAACGTTCCCCGTATACCACTTTCCCATAAAAAACTCTAAGACTTTTCTTTCTCGACCAAATCTCTAACACAACATCTCGACTGACTTTTAGCCGATTTTCAATTTTGACCCGTTTTTTACCCATAACTCCCATATTTCAGAATAATATCCCACCCGGAACATGTTTTTTCGACGTTTTGGACCATCCCCGGCAACATAGCAAAAAGTATTTTTTTTGCTCCTCAGTTTAAACGCAAAAATAACGGGATCGTTACGGACAAATAAATAAATAGACAAACAGACAAAAAGACAGATAAACAGACAAACTTTAGAGGTTTATAATTAGTAATACACAAGTCACAAAGGGGCAGCCGACAAAGTGCTTGGGACCAGTACATGAGTGAAGATAACTTACAATTGCCGAATTTAATATTTCCTATTTAAAATTCAGAGCCTCTTACACGCATACAAACAAACTTCGATAATTGAAAGCCTTAGAGTGAATCTGCAATGTATATGGAGGATATTTTAGTAGTAGAAAATGGTAATGTATTGGTATAATTTCGCGTAGATTTATTGTAAGAGAAACTCTTTCGCTTCATTCTGATATTTCCCCTATTCGCCCCTATTCACCTCATTTTACCAACCATTCAACGATTTATATTACATCCACATTTTGCGATATATTTATCGCAAAATGTGCATGTAATATGAATTGTGTTAATTTATAAGGCTCTGGCACCCACATCTCTTTTAGCATTTAGTGGCGCAATATCCCTTATATTAGTGAATCCAGATATTAGTTTTAAAGAAAATTGTAAAGTAGCACTGAGGGCCATTCGTACCTAAATTAATTAATCGGCATCTCATTCGTCGTACACAAGAACACAGCCAGCACTAAGGGCATATTGCAAAAATGTGAACTGTCAAATATACGATGCTTTTTAGAACAGAATCCTGCGTAAATAACAAATTATTCAAAATTATACCTCATGTAAGTCATGTGCTGTGAGAGGATGACTCTTAAGTGAATCAAAATTCAAAAAGTTTGAGTGTGAAGGTCGAAAGTCGCTCTGAAAAACCATCGCATTCCAAGTTCATTTGCGATGTTATTTCAGAGCAAATTTGTACCTTCATACTTAAGAGCACGTTGTAAAAATGTGAAGTGTTAAATTTGCGATGTTTTTTAGGACATGCTATGCTCATGTACTGTGAGAGGATGACTCTTATGCGAATAATACATGAATCAGAATTCAAAAAGTTTGAGTATTAAGGTCGAAAGTTCCTTTAAAAAATCATCGCATTTCAAGTTCATTTGCGATGTTTTTTCAGAGCAAATTTGTATCTTCATACCTAAACTTTTTGAATTCTGGTTCATCTATTATGTGCGTAAGAGTCATCTTCTCAAAGTGCATGAGCTACAATTTTGAATAAATTGTGATTTACGCAGGGTTCTATTCTTAAAAAACATCGCAAGTTTGACAGTTCATGTTTTTGCGACGTGCTCTTAAGAGCACGTAGTAAAAATGTGAAGTGTCAAATTTGCGATGTTTTTAGGACATGCTAATGTACTGCGAGAGGATGACTCTCACACGAATAATAAATGAATCAGAATTCAGAAAGTATGAAAGCTACTTTGAAAAATCATCGCATTCCAAGTTTGTTTGCGATGTTATTTCAGAGTAAATTTGTACCTTCATACTTAAATTTTTTGAATTCTGATTCATCTATTATTTGCATAAGAGTCACCCTCTCACAGTACATGAGCTATAATTTTGAATAGTTCATTATTTACGCAGGATTCTGTTCTAAAAAACA
>WJQU01003941.1:0-11410 GCA_029228625.1 Pseudolycoriella hygida
TGTGGCAATTTTTGTGCAGGATGACCCAGATCTCCTGAACTATGAGAGTTAGAAAGTTGGTTCCAAAGGCGAAGTTATAGAGAATTAAATTTAAGCGAACACGTGTTTCGGGGTTTTGCGGAAATATAACCCAATCCTGGTATATGGCCACTTCCATTATTAGGCAGGATGAACCAAATCTCTAGAACTATGAGAGTTAGAAAAATGGTTCCGAAGGCGAAGTTGTAGAGAATTAAATTTAAGCGAACACGTGTTTCAGGGTTTTGGGGAAATATGGCCCAATCCTGGTATATGGTCACTTTCTTAATTAGGCAGGATGAACCAAATCTCTAGAACTATCAGAGTTAGAAAGTTGGTTCCAAAGGCGAAGTTGTAGGGAATTAAATTTAAGCGAACACTTGTTTCATGGTTTTGGGAAAATATGGCCTAATCTCGGGATAACGCCACTTCCAGATTCCAGAGGGATGATTCTTACCTCTAGAACTATGGCAGCTAGAAAGTTGCTTACAAACTTACAAAAGTACTGATATCCGCCAAAAAAACCTCTTACAGAGGAGGTGTGACGCAAGTCTTTATGTCTGCTTACAAAAGCTGTGAAATCAGAAAAGTGTGACGCATTAATCATTTAAGGTAAAACTTTTTTTTTCCAGTTACAAAAGTTCTGAAATCAGAGGGGGGTGACGCATTAAGCTTCGATTCGCAACAAACATTTTTAAACAAAATTATGTTGAGTTCAAAATTCATTTTTTGATTAATTGGATACGTGGTTTAAATTGAAAAATTATTTATTCTTCCAAGCTTTCGGCAACGAACAGTTGTCTTCTTCAGGGAATTATGTTATAATGAATGTTAGTATATGTGTGTGTTGCTATGTTATTTGTTGTATTAATTTTGGTTTTTGTGTGAGTTCCGAAATTTTTGGTGTAATTGTTTTCCATGCATTGCTGAGGATGAGACCTTTGTCGATATTCATTAATGGTCTTGTGTGTTGTTGTATGGCCAAACCTTCCTTGATTTTTCTTAAATATGCGTCGTTTTCTTTCATAGTGAATTTAGAATTTTGCCAGTCAATTTTATGTCCTTTGTTTCTGATTGTATGTCTTGCGATGGCCGATTTGTTGTATTCATATCGTCTCACATTGCCTTTGTGATCCTCTAGTCTGGAGATCACTCGTTTTGACTCGCCGATATATATTTCGTTGCATCCGAGACATGGTACATTGTAAATACCAGCTGGTTCGTTATTTTCTTTGTCCTTTATTCCGTTCAACATGTTCTGGATTTTTATTCCTGGTGTGAAGGTCACTTTCCATTTTAGCTTATTTCTTAGGAAACCTCCAACTTTGTTCGAAATGTTTCCTATGTATGGTAGAGATACCCAATGCTCTTTGTTTTCTTCATTTTCGGAATTTCTTGTGTTTTGGGTGATTATTTCTTCACTTGGTGTAGACGGTTGTTTTTGAGTTCAAAAAATTGCGTCACAAATTGCGTCATAATTTTTCAACACCAAGTTTTTAGACGCAAAAATTTAAATTTACCCTAAACGATGTGATAAGAAATAAAAGTCAAATTTTCGCAGCGTAAAAACTGAAAGTACAGAAAAATTGTTTCGTCGTTGGGTCTGGCATTTGTGACGCAATTTTTTGAACTCAACATAATTTTGTTTAAAAATGTTTGTTCCGAATCGAAACTTAATGCGTCAACCCCCTCTGATTTCAGAACTTTTGTAACTGGAAGAAAAAAGTTTTACCTTAAATGATTAATGCGTCACACTTTTCTGATTTCACAGCTTTTGTAAGCAGACATAAAGACTTGCGTCACACCTCCTCTGTAAGAGGTTTTTTGGCGGATAAAGACTTCCTAAAAACACACAGGGCGGGGTGAACATCCATTAATTTTAAACGATCACACATTAATTTGATCGCTGCAATTTTGTATGAAAAAATCTTTTCTAAACCTGACTCGAAAATTGGCGAGCCTAATATCTCAAAAGAAGACTCATCAACTTTCTTAATCCCTGGCAATAATGCTGATATCTCAGAATACTTGTTGGCCTGATCTGCATCAGTGGCATTAACAAAAAAAACTTCGCATTTTTTTTTGTTTAATGACAATTCTGATAATTCACAAGAATCTCACAGCTTCCTAATATCATCTAGTACCGTTGAAAGTTTGTCACCAACAGTACCATCATTTAAATACCAACCATTTAGCCTAGAAGAAAGAGAATGTGTCATTCTCATAATACCGATGCAGAAACCAGGAGGACCTAGTGGATCACCCTGTTGAAACCCTCTCTTTGAAAGCAAAGGCTCATCAAGTAAAGATTTGAGGAAAGCCTGTAAGCTTGTTGAAGCAAAGGAAATAATTCTGGGCATGTTTCCTTCACTTCACCTAACATAAACTTTCTAAATAACATATTAAAGGCATTGCTAAAGTCAAACTTAACTAAAGCCATTGGCTCATCATGGTCAGCTGTACAGAATCTACGTACAGCATGTACCAAAGCTTCTGCGCCTCCTTGAACAATAAATCCTAACTGAACAGGCTTTAACTTCTCAACTAAGTTATCTCTAACGTTATAACAGCAAATTTTACCTGTCAAGCGTCTCCAAACAATACCTACTGCTATCGGCCTAACATCATCCTCACCTTTCATAAGAGCAGTCAACGAAGCTCCAAAAAAAATTTTAGAAACATCTTCTTGAACATTACCATACTTAATAATGTCCACCAATGAGGCTATTGCTAGTAAAAGACGATTTGCAGATTCACCACAAGTAAAAGAAGTCAAATCTTTTAAATGTCGAGGTCGTAAACCACCTATACCACCAGAAGAGCTCAATGGAAAACTCCTAATAGCTTTGATGACGTCGTCAACTGTAGTAGCTCACAAACTAGTAACCAGATCTATTTTCTCAAAATTTCCCCCATCATCATCTGGGTGCTTGGCCTTCAACTTGGAAACAGTTTCCAAAGTTTGTGGCGCAACCGTTTCATTAGAGCATAAAACTCTAACAGCACCTTTGATGTCACCCTCACTAACTTTCCTCGTAGCTACTCTTATAATGACAGCATCTCCATTGACAGATTTATTCAATGTGAATGGAATACTTGCATCAACTAAAGCTTTAGACAAAGCTTCATTGATGTCCTTACAATCTCTAAAGAAATTCAAATTAGACCTAATAATATATGGTATTAATATTATTAGGTCTAATTTGAATTTCTCCTTTGATTTATTATTCAAAACAATGTATGGAAAAGCAAGCAATCTCATCCAAGAATTAACATCATTTTTCTGTAATATATCGTCAATTTCTTTACAAAGTTCCTGACAAACAGCAATCCTCACTGATTTCTGTATAATACGGGTCAAGGGAACTGAAACTCGGCACTTATTAAGTAGCAATCCGAAATTATGGAAAATTTCAGATGCAGCCTCACTATGTGCCTAACTAACATTAATAAAACGCTTATATTTACTCATATGAACATTCAATCCATGAGTATTCTTGGCGAGGAAGCCGCATACATTACAAATTACCCTACCAGAAACAGATACATCTTCAAAAGAAAAATCTGAAACAGTCTTTGGGTATTTGTTTTTGCATTTCCTAGTCAACCGCTCACGAGTTGGACGTTTTATTTTATTGTTACCTCCAAGAGAAGAAAAAATCCCATCGCATTGAATGAGCAGTACCAGTCTGTTCCATTTATTATCCTGTTGTATTCTTCATCGTTAACTAAGCAACAATTCCTATGATACCATTTTTTACATTCTTCACAAAAAATCCAATTTCGAGTATTGACATCCTGTCCATTATCCACTAAACAAAAGCACACACAATCACTAACACCAAGTGAACCACTAGACGATTCACCCATAATAAATTCTTACAAATCTTGCTCGACGATTTATTTGATGTTAGCTTCTTTGACTTTAGTTGGTTCTTTATGATTGGAAGTTGATTTGGCGATCGCAATAACTGCAACTACACCGCGACTTCCTTCACTGTTAGAAATTCTGTAGTTGTTTTAGCCGTTTATGTTCATTCATAACAAAAATTGCTTCGGCCATTTGAGATCGAAATATTTGGCTTTTAAACCCAAAAATATTTGTTGAGCTACTGCAAAATTTACTTGAGATAGAGAATCGAAAAATGGATGGGCGTTACGACACTTTCTTTTAACTTGAAAAGGACTGCTGCATATTTCAATGAGTCAGCATTAGCATTCACATTCAGCCTTCAATTCTGCGGACAATGTCCTTTATTCGAAATATTGTTTTATTGCGATGCATAATTAATTTCATTATCTTTGTCTAGGAAATGAATAATAAATTTTTTATTATTTTAAAAGTATTGTCACTATCCATTTAACTGTTAATTAAAGCTAAATTGGGTATAAATAATCAATGGACAATTATCGTGGAATTTTAAATAGAAAATTTTGCACTATGATGACAAGTTTTGTATGATTTTTTTCCTTTCGTTTCCAGAGAAGTGGGTGAGTTTATTTCTCCGTGCGCACGGTACGAAGGGAGAGGCGTGACGTACTTTGTAAATGCCCGTTAATTTGATATATGGAAACTACGCTTTGCTACCATCATACACTCCAAACACGTGGCACAGAGTGAAATGAAAATGCTGATGTTGAGCTATTTTTGTAGTCAGCAAAATTTCTATTTGGTCAGCAATGCAATAAGGTCAATTATTATTGTTTTCATTCAGCATATTCAATGTGGGGGTGACAGTTGTGATGACAGCTGAGTAAACGCGCATTTTTTTCATATTGCACACAATTTTTCGTTTTTTGTTAAAATCGAGCCAATTAAGCTTCTTTCTGTAATTGCAACACAGTTGATGTATTCACCTGATAACCTACGTTGTGGAATTCAGCTCTTTTTCGGCTCATTTCTTCCTTTTTCGACATTTTCAACAGCTGCTTGGCGAATGTCGTAATTGAGGTTAAGTGAACATGTATTTAATGTAAAGACATCTACTCCTGTTACATCCGAAAAACATAAGCTTCATTAATTCTACCCAGTGTCCGTGATTAGCTATAATTTACGGTTCACTGAGTCATCGTGGTTGGTTAGTTCAGTAGCTGAGTTATTTTTTATTTTCAAAATAATAACAGCATCACGCATCTTGTATTCTCCGATTGATAAACAACCTTGCATACATCGCACTACAGTTTTGGAAACTAAGTACCAATGCCCAATTCAAAGCAACCGAAACGTGCCCATGGGGAAGTAGATCCTTCGGATGAACCTGGGGTTGATATAAAAAACATATTACTTTCACTATCAACGAAAATGGATTCAGTCAACAGTGCAATATCTAATGTTGACAAGCGGTTAAATGACAGGATGGATACTATGGAAGCGTCGCTTAGTAAAATGATCAATGGGGTTAAAGCGGACATGGACAAACGCTTTTTATCCTTCTCAACTGATGTAGATGAGCGATTAAAAAATATTGAGGCCTCCTCAGTCCGCAAGTGTGAAGATTCGTTTAACAGATTGTCAAACCATGTGGATGATATACGTACTATGCATGAAGCTAGACTCGATAAGCTTGAAAGATCCTCCCTCGAGAATGAACTAATTATCTCGGGGGTCCCAATGGAGAAGAAAGACGATCCGCTTAACATAATAGGTGATATCTGTAAGGCATTGAATTGTGATCTGCGTCCACGAGATTTCACGGCGGCGTTTCGGTTAAATGGGAAAAACAGAAATGCCAAAAATGCTGTTCCGATTGTTGTGAGGCTTTATGATACCTACGTTAAACATGAATTGCTCTCGTGCTATTTCAAAAAAAAGGATCTTAACCTGAAGGATTTAGGCTTTAAAACAAGTGCCAGGATTTTCATCAATGAAAGCCTCACGCAAACGAATCGTCAGATATTCAATTTGGCCTCAGATGCTAAAAAGGCTAAGTTAATCGTTAAGTTTTTCACTCGCAATGGGATTGTACATGTACAACACCATGACAACGACAAACCAGTCAGCGTCTTTCATATTACTGCCCTGGAACAGATTCTTCCCCCGTCCGTTGATCGCATGCCTTCTCGAAAGAATTATCGCAGGTCCCGAAATAGTACTCTGGTTTTTAAGTCGTCCACAATTGGATCTTCAAATGACTAAGGAGATTTGGGGCATGACGGTCAAATTTCGAGTAATGCAAATGGTGTTGACTCCAACATTATTTCTACTGTCAATCCGTTAGTCACAACATCAAATACAATGCAGTCGGCTTCAACTTAATAGCTAAGAATTCTGCTAATGGTGCAATATGGAAACGGAAATGGATTATGTAAAATGGTTTTATTATTTGTGTTATGTGTTCTCTGTAAAATTAAACGGTTTAGGGAGAATTCTGATACTATTTGTCTTTTGTTAAATGGCACTGTAAATGTAATTGTATTTTATAACTTTAATTTAGATATGATTTTGGCAACTCGAACTAGAAGGAACGCAACTATTGCTTGCATGCGACATGTTGAATTTGGCCAATGCGCAATATGACGTCTTCTCACAATGGCTTGGTATGTATACCTAACGTGTTGCTCAGATCCACCTTGAGGGTTGCTAATGACCGATTGCATTTTTGTCACGTTAACGCGGGAAGTATTCCCCCTAAAATTGACGAATTTCGTTCCTACTTTGAAGGAACGAACTTGGATGTTATTGTGGCGTCTGAAACGTGGCTTAAAAGTTATCATTCGGGTAAGTTTGTTGAGCTGTGCGGCTTTGTAAGTGTAAGGGGTGATAGATACGCTAAGAGGAGTGGAGGTGTTATTCTGTACATCCGCAAGAATTTGAACTACAGGGTGCTAAAGGTCTCAGAAAAGGTTTCCTCTGAGTTTGTTTTCATTGAGGTTATCTTACCTGACTCGAAGGTTCTGGTCGGTGCCTACTATAAGGCTCCCAAGGTGGTGGAGCTGGATGTATTTGAGGATGTGCTTTTGGAGCTTACGGTCCCCTATGAAGACGTCCTTCTATTAGGGGACTTTAATGAGAATTTTCTAGGTGCCTTGAAGGGACAGTGTGGCTACTGTGCAAATCACTCTTGCACTAAGTGCGCATTCGCCAGTATTGTTGAAAAGTATGGACTGAAGTCAGTGGGAGACATCCCATCCCACTTTCCGGACGTTGGCAGGCCCTCGTTGATTGATCTATGTCTTACGAACAGGCCCGAAAGGGTGGTATTTTTCAACCAGTTGTCGCATGGGCTTTCCAAGCACGATATTATTTTCGGCTCTTTTAGCTGTCATAAGCAGGTGGTGAGAAAGGGACCTCGCCTCTGTAGGGATATAGCAAACGTGGATATGGGCGCCCTTTGTTCTGATGCGCTTCTCGCTGGATGGAGCGACGTTTTTGGCACGACGGGTTTTAGTGACAAGGTCGAGGTTTTTAACGGTAAGGTCCTCTCGCTCCTGAACAAGCATGCACCCCTTAAACCCGTGGTTGATAGAAGTTCCTTGTCGTCCGTCCAGCCTTGGTTCTCGGATGAAGTGAAGAGGGCGTTGCTAGAGCGGGACATTGCGGCGTCTGAATGTAGGCAGAATCGAGTGTCTAAGGAGCACTACCGCAGATTGCGTAACCAGGCGACTAACTTGATTAAGAAGGCTAAGCATGACTACTTGCAGCCGAAGCTCAATGCTGGTCTCGGCCCAAAGATTTTATGGAGGAATCTCCGTGACATTGGTGCTGTTTCATCTGGTGGTGCGAAGCCTCAATTTACGGCAAGCGAGTACAATGCACATCTTACGAAGTTTAGTGGTCTGGTGGATGATACAGTTATTTGCTCTGTCTAAGGTTTTCGAAATACTTGCCAAGGAACAAATTGTTGCTTATCTCAGGGAGTATAATTTGCAGGACGTGTTTCAGTCTGGATTTAGAGCTAAGCATAGCACTAGCACTGCTCTGCTACATGTCTCGGATGAGATCAGGAAAGCCTTTGAGAGGAAGCAGCTTACTATTATGGTATTGCTCGATTTTTCTAAGGCGTTCGATTCATTAAACCATTCCAGGCTTCTCACGAAGTTGTCGAGCAGGTTTGGGTTCGGGACTACTGCCGTTCAACTCGTCGGCGATTATCTGTCAGAGCGCTTCCAGTGTGTTAGTATCGGTGACTGTATCTCAGAGCCTCTGCTTAACAGAGTTGGCATCCCCCAGGGTTCGGTGCTTGGACCGCTTCTTTTCTCCCTGTACATTAATGACCTACCGACCTGCTTGAGGGCTGTCAAGCATCACATGTTCGCAGATGATGTCCAGTTATTCCATTCGTTTGAGAGAAGTGGTCTGAATGACGCTTTTTTCAAGGTTAATCAGGACCTGTACGAGGTTAGTCGGTGGGCCCGTCATAACCATTTGATCTTGAACGCTGGCAAGTCTCAGGCCATTATTTTCGCTGAGCGCAGTGATGGGCAGTTGATGCCTCATCGTCTACCGTGGATTTTGTAAAATGGTGTGGTTATACCGTTTTCAGACAAGGTTCTTAATCTAGGCTTGTTTATGGATAAGGAGATGACGTTTGGAGATCAGGTCAAGATCATCTGCTCCAAGGTGTTTTCTAGGTTACGCAGCCTGTGGGCTAGCGCTCATCTGTTTCCGTTGAAAACTCGGTTGATGCTGGTGAAGACACTCGTTCTCCCAGTGTTCACTTATGGTGAGTGCACTTACTCTACGAATCTCAGTGCGAAGGATGTTAGAGCGATTGAACGTGCATTCTCGGCGTGTGTTCGCTTTGTTTACGGATTAAGGCGATATGACAGTACGCGAGGCTATGTGAACAAGGTGCTCGGTTGCTCCATAATGACTTATATTAGGCGGCGACGTTGCTCTGCCGTTCACAGTGTGGTCTTGTCCAAAGCTCCTTCTTACTTGCATGAGAAATTGGTCCCTGGAAACTCGACGCGTTGTGACGTTTTCATGATCCCAAAGCATACATCGCGTCAGTATAACTGCTCGTTCTTTGTCAGGACTGTTTCTGACTATAAATCGCTTCCTGTTCGTATAAGGAAAATGAGATTACTTGCGAGTTTTGGTAGGGAATGTCATGATTATCTGAAGCGTTTAGAGGTGTAATGTTTCTGGTTGGGACCGCGCTGGGAGGGATATATGCTGGCCATGTGAGTTGGAGTTCTGTCTGGTGCATATTAAATCACTTCTTTGTTTTCGTATTGCATGTAAGTACTGTTTGTGTTCCGTTTCTGTTCAAAATGATTCTAGAAATGATTCGAGATTTGATTTTCTTTTTTGTTTTCGATGTTAGTTTTGCCATTTTTCTTATGCAACTTTACTTTGATTTTACTTTGATTTTGACTAGTAATGTTTTATATAGCCGCACGAGCATTAGTATAAGGTTTTGTTTCCTTTTTGTTCGTATTATCAAATAAATGAAAAAAAATGAAATTTTTTTAGTCAGCAAAATTTCTATTTGGTCAGCAATGCAATAAGGTCAATTATTATTGTTTTCATTCAGCATATTCAATGTTGAATCCCGTTTGGTCGCATAGCGCTATCAAGAAAAAAGTAGATTTCACAATAAACATAAGCAGCTGCCTCAGAATGTTCGCAGGAATATTTCGTAAAACGTTTCGAGGTCACATTCCGTAATAGGAAAAGATCCTTTGTTTTATTATCCCCATTGATTGTTCTGGCGTTCCATATTTTCTACCCATAAGCTACCTACCTTAGTTTAAGCTAAGTTTTGCTGACGAGAAACAATAATTTCGCTGACTGAAAGCTATAATTTTGCTGACCGAAAGCTACAATTTTGCTGACCAAAGAATAATTTTGCTGACATATCCTCTAGCAAAAATAGGCTCCAAAGCTTCAGTATGTGGATCGGAAACTCTTATTTATTATTATTATAGAATGTGCTGCTATCTATTTTCGTTAAGAACTACCTACACACTTGATGTTCATGATGTCGAAGTTACGAGGATAACAGATGTCGCACTTTTCGTTATGAATGGCATATGGTAAAACATTGTTGCCCTCGCTACCTTTTCGCTCTTGCATCTTTTTCACTCACACACAACTATCATAATGAAATGAGACAAAAACTATTGTTGCTCACGCTTCAATACAGTCACATGAGTTGTGAGTAATACGACAATATGCAATAAGTGTTAGAGTGAAAGAGTGAAAGAGAAAGAAAATTCTCTGTTGCTGTGTTTTGAGTCATATAATGATTCCGCAACGACGACAATTTTGAGTATGAAATACAGTTGAAAGCAAATTAGATCTAAGAAAAAAAAAATTTGGAATCGGAACGGGATACGAACGACTTGAGCTAACGAAATGTGCCGGTTTCATTCTCAGATACAATTCTTAGACCGTGAACATCCACACCAGCAAATGGTATGTCGTCGTACGAGGGGCACCCTAAAAGTTTCGGGAATCGGCTATATCGGCTCGTGTAAACTTTTCGCCAATTTACACAAAAATTAAATTGGTCTTTCCTGATTTAAAAATGATGATCAAAATGAAACTCGATCGTAGCAGTCAAAAGATACAACAATTCCAAAAAGTCATTGCAGAGAAAAAATGGATTTATCACGTGAAAATTTTAGAGCCATGATTTTCTACGACTTTAAGTCTGGCTTGACTCCCAAGTTGTGTATTCATCGTTTGCAAAAAGCATTTGGAGATGAGGCCCCATCCAAGACCACTGTTTATCGGTGGTTCGCTGAGTTTGAATCGGGACGCACTTACCTCAGTGACGACTTTCGTGAAGGTCGACCTTACACAGCCATCACCGATGGAAACATTGACCATGTCCGGAACATGATTGAAGCTGATCGACATGTGACCTATGCTGAGATAGCTGCATCCGTTGGGATCGGGAAAAGTCAAATACAAACAATTTTACACGAACATTTACGCACACGGAAGCTTTGTTCTCGGTGGATCCCACACAAATTGACAGACGACCAAAAGGAGGCTCGTGTGAAATGGTGCCGAGATTCTCTCAAAAAATTCGACAATGGGGCTTCTGATTCAGTATATAGCATCATAACAGGTGGCGAAAGTTGGATTTACAGCTATGATCCCCAAACAAAACAGCAATCCACCGTTTGGGTGTTTCAAAATGAAGATTTACCAACAAAGGTAATTCGCGCTCGAAGCGTCGCTACTTTCTTCAGGAAATGTGGTCATGTGGCTACTGTACCACTTGAGGATCGTAAAACAATCAATTCAGAGTGGTATACTACGATTTGTTTGCCAAAAGTATTTGAAGAACTACGTGGAAAGAGTCGAAATCGCAAGATCGTCCTCCACCATGATAATGCAAGCTCCCCCACAAGTGCTCTGACCACGACGTTCTTGGAGAAGGAAAAAATCAATTTGATGCTGCATCCACCCTACAGTCCCGACTTGGCACCGTGC
>WJQU01003945.1:0-18075 GCA_029228625.1 Pseudolycoriella hygida
ACACAATCTATTGGGTTTTCTTGTTTTGAAAGTCTCTTGTGATATTGAACGAAAATTTATTGAGCAGTCAGCACGAAACCGACTAGTTCTGAACGTCTTAAGACTTGTTCTTGTTGTATATGCGGACGTTTAATTTGAGAAAAGAAAATTGTATTTAAATTCAACGGTCTAAGAGAGACACTTACATGACACTTAATTTGTTTCTAATCAAAAGGCGAACGTTCCCGATGCAGCCAACCGTTGCTTTCAATTTGGGACACTCGTCTTTAGGTATTTTTCTTATCACTACACGACACGAAACTTTGATGAAGTCATCGGACACAAGTGTTAACAAATTTTCTTTAATTTCGCTTCAAATTAGTTTATTTGAACAGCCTTGACTTGAATTGTCGTTATCTATAATAATATTCCACTTGAACTTTTTGTTAGAACCGTCGAATAAACCAAATGTAAATGAATTCAACTAAACTCAATAATGAAGCTCCAAAGAACAGTCCAACCAATCCACCAATTGAAACCACAAAGTCCAGCTTCGTTTTTGTCACATTCCGAACATATCTGCGAGTTGGCATATTCAGGATTTCAATCACCACTCCCGATTGTTCTGTGTTAGATTCAACATTAATGTTGTCGATAATTTCGCTGAAATCGTAACATTCTACATTATGCCAGATGTCAAATATGATACACGAATGTTAGTTTACCCGAGGAAATTTATCTCCATTTCAATGCATGACTCAATACACATTTGTTCAGATTTATAGATTCTTTTGATTCTATCGGGCACCTCAGCTAAATTTATTCAAATGTAGCAGTTAACTAAAATTGCATTTAAACGATCAATGGTTTTCTTCTTTATAACTTTTAAGAGGGAAGAGTGAAATGGTCATTTCTACTTTTCACACCATAAAAACATATGCAAGGGACCCGTACGTATTAGAATAGATGGGTAAACATAGTTGACGATGTTACGAAAAGACTCGAACGTATTTAAGTAAATATTGCCTTACGTCCACATTAAATTGTATTGGAAATTGCCAACAACCCATCTCCTTGGCGGGCGATAGGAGGGCATGGAGGGGGGTGGTACACCTTCCTAGGGTTTTGTCATAAAGGCCTCACACCGAAAGCTACTTAATGGTCTATGAAGTTTGATGATGATGATGATGATGGAAATTGCCGATAATATTGAAAAACCCGTCCGAAGAAACGGTGTAAAAAAAACCTTTCCGAAAGCACAAAATTGACCCCCAAATAGTGAAAAACGTTCTCCTCAATTTTCTCTACAACATAGCAAAAAACCATTTTTTTTGGTTATGGCTGACCTTAGTACCGACCTAAGGCCCTAAATAGAGGCCCCGGACATATAAGTCCTTAGACAAAAATGTTCCCTCAATTTGCTCTGCAACATAGAAAACAAATTTTCTTTAGTTAGGGCCGACCGACCTTAGGACCGACCGAACTTAGGACCGACCTAAGTCCCACTTGAGCCTTTTAAGCACAGGCAACGGGCTCAAATTTGTTTTTGAACATAATCCGGTACTCGATTACCTCTCAAATAGAAAAAGATTAAACAAAATCGGTTAGATCTGAGCATAGCCGACAATTTATGGAAGAAACTTTTTTGAATTTGAGTCATTGGACTTAGCTAGACAGTAAAATCGAGTCTCTGCTAGGGCTCTATGTGTTTTTTGTCCATAACTCGGGCAAATCTTTTCCGATTTACAAAATTTTTTTTGTTTTTTGTTTTTTTTGTTTGTTTGATCTAGTCATGATTGACAGTTTATAAAAGAAACTTTTGCCTGTGCTGAGGTCTCAAAATTTTTTTTTTGCTATGTTGCAGAGGAAATTGAGTGAAACATTTTTGGCTATGGAATTGTCGACTACTAAGGTCGACCATAGCCCAAAAAATGGTTTTTTCTATGTTGTAGAGAAAATTGAGTAGAACATTTTTCTATATTTGGGGGTCAATTTTGTGCTTTCGGAAAGGTTTTCTTACACCGTTTCTTCGGACGGGTGTTTCAATATTGCCCTATCGGCAATTTCCAATACAACTTAGTGTGGACGCAATTTCATACACTTAATAGTTAAGGCAATATTTACTTGAATACGTTCGAGTCTCTTCGTAACATCAACTCCGTTTTCCGCATCTATTCTGATACGTACGGGTCCCTTTATATGTTTTAAGTAGCGATAGCTATTTTATGTCCATCTATTTGTCTGTGCGTCTTTCATCCGTGATCTGTCATCGGTGATTGGAATTTTACTACACTCTATCGATTCTTTCCTATACCCATTTCAAAGGTTTATTTAAAAATATATTTGCTCTTTAGCCATTTTTTATTACGTGGTTCGAACAATAACATTTCGATATAGAAGAGGGACATTTGTCGGCTTCGAGACCGAATCCCTGGACAAAATAACTAAAAAACCCGGAGTAGTCATTTACATGTCCAGATCTCAATGTAACAGAAATGCGAATGAAGATGACATAAAAGAACTCTAACATTCGTGCCGCTCTATAAGGACTACAAGCCTTTTTAAGGGTTTTTTATTTCGAGAAAACATCTCAAGTATCCCTATAATGTTGTTCCTGACTCTATGTTTCACAAGAGCAAAGATGTCTCACTCGGAGGAAAAATATCCACAAACTTCAAATTAAAATCAACTAAAATTTCACCTTCAGCAATGCACAGGAGTCCCTCATAGCCGCAGTATTTGTCTTCATCTGAAAATGTTTGTTCACATTCAATTCAAACAGTTCTTAGACTTGATTTTGATTACATTCAATAGGCGACGTGTGAAGAGTGCAATTACATAACTCCAACTCAATTGCAATGCGTTTGTTTGTAAAGCATGAAGAAAAACTGTACGGCAGCACAGAATTTTCCCAACTCTCGTCTGGAAATCTACAATTTCGACGTGCAATAGTTTCGGATCGAACCTCTTTAGTATTAACGGTCTCAATTGTCTGAAACAAAATCGAAAATTGTCAAAAGTACAATCGGTTTAATAAACAATTGTGCACATTTGTTCTGCGTATTTCGGTTCAATAGTTGCATGCATCCGCAGAACAAACGTGCACAATCTTTTATTGAACCGAATATAATTTCGAAGAATGATGCTCGCTGTCAGTATTTTAACAATGGAATTTTGCATTGACCTTTAGACTAATTACCTCATAATAAAAATATTGATCCACAAGCTTATGCAAAAATATTGGTTCCATGTCGAAATATGGAAGTTCATCCGGACTGTGAATGTACATCTGAAACAATATTTTAATTGAAACGGATTTTTGAACATAATATTATTTCGCATACCACAAACTTGAAAACATCCAACTTTTCTATATACTTGAAGCTTAGTCGAAGCTTTCTCTCCAGTTGATGATATCTCAATGGAAGCTTTTCAACATCCTTGCTAATTGCATAAATTTCACATTTTTTAATTTAAAAGAAAATAATAACATCAAAAGAACGCTGTGCGAGAGCTATATCCCAACGATACAATACAACAAAAATATTAACCCAGCGGACACAATAAATCCGGAAAAAACAAATCTGAGGAACAAAGTAACTCATCGCACGCGGGTATTGAAATTAAAGAAAAATAAAAATAGCGGAGTAAACTGATGATAAAGTCCGACCGGTGGTAAAAGGGGGAACATACCTCCTGCCGGGTCTAAGGAGTGGTGCCTTGATGGTGTCTAAGGGTAGGAATCCCTAACGAGGTCTGAAGTGTTGAGAGGAGTGAAGTCTCTGATGGGGCTTGGGGCGAAGCCTCTAATGGGCTTTGGGATGGAGCCCCATGCACGGAAGGTTGTCTGCAGAGCGCAATATAGTTCGTCACAAGCGCAGTGGTTTTGAGGGGCAGGTTTCCCACTATCTTAATATAAATTAATTACAATATCTTCAATTATTTTTCCCTGAATCGCACGATTTCAACGAAGTGGTTCCTATCTTTTCCGTCCAGTGGAACAGGGTGCCAAATGGTGTGTTATGCGTAATATAGTACTCCTGATGTACCCTAGCCTACTCCTCTACCTGCTCCTACATCCTAACCTACCCGTGGAGACACCTGTTATAGTGAGCAACCCGCATAAACAATCAGGTAACCAACCCTGGTGTAATAGTGTGGGTCACTCAGCATAAGGATGAGGGGGGCTGTCTTCGGGTAGTACCTTAACGTCATATACAGGAAGGGCCGAAGGCAGCTAGGCGCTATCAAGATGGGGTGGCGACTTAGTATGGTGGCGGATGATCTCATCGGCAAGAGACAACGGCAACATACACAACCCTACTAGGCTGCCCTACAATCCCCTACCATCACAAAACAAAATTGGTCCTCCGATGAATAGGGGGTAGGAGTCGAGGCGAGCGATTGTGGAAAACCTATTGAAACGAAAGCAGGAGAAGAAAGAGACAATATGCGGTCTCATTCGTATACTGGGAGGCCTTCGGCAACGACTCGGAAACGGATAAACGATATGAAAATTGGAACACGGAATGTGAGATGTCAGACTCACAGAATTGGAGGATTAACAAAACTGACAAATGAACTGAAAAAGGCCAAAATCAACTATGCAGCTATTCAAGAGAGCGGATATAATAAAGACTCATAAATTTCCCGATATAATGGCTACTTCACCTTTCATAGCAGCAAAAGTCGAGACCATATACTTGGTACTGCCTTCCTGGTAGTTAAAAAATTTGTACTCCTGGTTCTGAACTTCCGAAAGGTCAACGAGCAATTATGCGCGCTACGAATTAAAGGCCGTTTTAAGAACTACTCCCTAGTAAGGTACACGCTCCACATGATGAAATGAATCGTCCGACATAGTGAAGGACGAATATTTTGAATTCCTAGCAAATATCTACGATGAACTACTGGCACACGATATCAAAATCGTTTTAGAAGATTTCAACGCCAAAGTGGGTTAAGAGAAAGCGTTCAGATCAACAATAAGAAAATACAGTCTGCATGATGAGACGAATGAAAACGGAAAGCGCATGATTTATTTTGGGACTGAAAGAAACCTTGTAGTGAAAAGTACCTTCCACCAACATAAAAGCAGACATCTAGCTACCTAGAAGCACCCCAATGAAAAACTCATCACCCAATCAAATCGACCACCTATTGATTAGCAGAAGACACCTCACTGATGTAATTTACGTCAAAACATGTTGGAGAGCAAATGTCGATCTCTGATCACTATCCTATGTCAGCACTGCGATCACGTCTTGTCATGTTTCATAATGGCCAGCGAGAAACTGCGAGGCGTTTTGCAGTGGACAAACTAAGAGATCCACAGATAGAGGCGCCGTATGCTGAAAATATACCACCTTTCATCGACTTCAAACAAGCTTACGACAGGACCAAGCGTATGGAATTGTATGCGGTGATGAAGGAGCTGGGCCTTGAAACAAAGAATATTCGTCTTGTGAAAGCGACATTGGATGGCACCAAATGTCGTATCAAGGTGCAAAACGTTATGGTCAGATGTGTTTGCTGTTAGGTAGGATTGAAGCAGGGAGACGCTTTATCTTACTTCACCTTTCACTTGGCTTTGGAAATCGCAATGAGACGTTCTGGTATCCAAACCAACAAAACGCTGGTGAATGGAACAGTTCAAGTTCTGGGCTTTGCAGATGACTTGGATTTCGCCAGTCGTACACATGCAGCAGCAATTGACACTTTCACAAATCTGAAAATCCAAGCCGAGAGAATGGGTTTGATGATAAACGAATCTAAAACCAAGTACATGAAGACCAAGTCGAATCTAGTAGCCAATCAACAGGGAGACAAAATACGGAGAGTTCAATCTCGAGATAGTGAATGGAGCGCTGATAGGGTCAGATGGTGACAACACACCTGAAATTCAAATTCACAGACGTATACATGGCGGCAAGCAGATGCTATTTCAAACAGTTAGGATCAAAGTTAATATCAAAGAAAACGAAGTGCCATATTTACAAAACACTTATCCGTCCAGTATTGATCTACAGATGCGAATCTTGGACGATGAAGAAAAGTGATGAACACTTGCTCCTAACATTGGAGCGCAAGGTACTCCGCGCCATATTTGGAACGATGCGCGAGGGGGACAGGTGGCGACGGCGATACAATTTTGAATTGGAACGTGATTTTGGCGAGCCGGATATAGTGTCGGTGGTGAAAGTCCTAAGATTGAGGTGGGCGGGGCATTTAGCACGCATGGATAAAAACAGAGCCCCCTCAAAATTATTCCCTAACGATCCACAAGGGCGAAGAGGAGTTGTCGCCCGAAAATTAGATGGATCGATGGTGTCGAACAAGATCTTCGCACGGTCGGAGTAACGAAGTAGCAAAACACGGCAAGGAACAGACGCAATTGGATCAGAATCCTCGAGCAGTCAAGGCCCAAAAGTAAGGAACAGCTTTGCAATCGAACTTTATACTTACTGAAGAACTAAACTGTTAGCTGTAAAACACGAGCCCATTTCCGTTTTGATTGTTTTGAAAATGTCTTTGCAGTTATATGGCTCGCCTAAAAACCTTAAGTTCGACATAAAATCCGAGCAACTTTGCGGGACAAACTTTCAAATAATTTTTGGATTAAAAATGGCAAATTTTTGATAAACTACCTGAAATTTTCGCTTACCTTTTTCATTAACGTGTCGACATTAAAGCCACAAGTTTTGTTCTGACTTTCACAAAACTCATATCTGTCTATGTTTAGGTTCGGTGACACGAATAGATACGTGCGGATCCACAATGCAAACCCCAATTCGCTACACAGGACAATTTGTTTTAAAAATATTTTTTAGAGAACTTTCCTAACTAGTGCTGAAATAACGCAACTTCGATGCCTACTTGCGACATCATCTAGGCAAAATGTTGCTCTTAACTCGTACGAAGAGATTTTTCTTAGCTCTCAGCACAAAATTTTACATCCTCCATGTTACGAACTCTTTTTGCTCTTTTTAAGAAACAAGTCGTTTTCATACACTCTTTGAAAGCTTCTCTTGTCCAAGAAATATCGAATTCTAGACTGGTTTCGTATATTGTTCTACACTCGATTTTTGGTGTTTTCGTAACATGGCGCTTGTAAAATTTTGTCTATTCAATAAGTATACGTTTCAGAGCTCCGTTTTTTACCTCTTCGGTGGAGTTATATTGTTCGATTGCCAATGCTGTCTCATGAAGTTAGAAATTTGTCCAGCCGATCCTCCTAAGAAATTGGGGGTCAACCAGAAGTATAAGCTTCGAAATTCGATGAAATTCCCAAACCTTTTGTTAAGCAAATTGAAACCGCTGGAAAAGTGTTATGCCAATGCAGATACGAAGTGTCGACATTTATGTTAATTACGTCCTCTTGCAAGTTCTGCAACGTAAATTGAAATATGATAGCCGTTCCAACCCCGGACGCCACCAACACAATTAGCCAGAACATTCTGTAATTGCATTTAATTTTCTATCGATACCTTTCAGTAAAATCTTCATTTAAACCTTCCAAATACGTTGCATCTACTTCCCAAAAATCGGATTCCATGCCAGTATCCGTTGTCTAGAAAGTAGATTAGCCTTTCCCTGAATTTGTTAATCATTTTAACGACAGTAGAAATTGATAACTGAATTACGGTGTAAAATGGTTTCAAGACTGCGTGCATAATTAGTCCAAATTATTGTTCATAATTCAAACAATTTGCATGAAAACACAGTTTTGCTTTTAATGATTTCAGAAATCAATAATTGCAAGCCGCTGTTTTTAATTGCTTCGATGCCTTGTGTTGGGTTTAACGACCCAGCGGAGTTTGAGTCAATGGTATGCTTAAGGCTGTCACAGAAATTTTTCCTTCATGCAACATGATGCCATACAACGTGACGTTTCAGCTCCAGTTTCAAAAACCCTTCCCCTGACGCACCGAGGTCTAATTTTAAAAATTGCGCTTTCGAAAGTTTGTTCACAACACTGAAATGTGTGTGAGTGTACAAGTACATAAAGGCTTTGCCACATTCATCTACACTAAATCAATTCTAGTTTAATTATATTGATTTTTTCCAACTGAGTGAGGAATTGTTCAGGCGTAAATTTAGCTATGAAAATAACGTAGGTGTCGCTACTTGAGGTTCGGGGACAAGTGACTATGATATGATCCTACTGCGACATTGGTTGGTTCGGAGAATTTCTCTCATTTTTTGTTGTCTGTCACATCTTCCAAGCTAATAAAGGAGTTCAAGGAAACTCTAAAACCGGAAAATATAGGGTGCTTGGACACTCCTGAATAGAAATAAGTGAGAAAGCTGATGAACTAGCTAAGTGGGCTCTAAATCTGTCAGCCACGGATCGGACCTGAGTCACTATGTGATCAAACAGCTGATCCAACCGCTGGTCACTGGCAGGCTCGAATGGTTTGCTTGATGAACGGGTAAAGAAACAAAAGGATCAGCAGATCTGTGTTTCGGGACCCAGAGATAGGCCTGCCCAACCTGATAAATCTAAAAAAAAATATGCAAAGGACCCGTAAGTATCAGAATAGATATGGCAAACAGAGTTGATGTTTCAAAAAGACTCTAACGTATTTAAGAAAATTGACTAAACTCTTAAGTGTCCGTGTCCACATTAAATTGTATTGGAAATTGCCGAGAGGGCAATATTGCAAAATCCGTTCTAAGCAACGGTGTAAAAAAACCCTTTCGAAAGCATAAAATTGACCTCTAAATAGACAAAAATGTTCACCTCAATTTTCTCTACAACATAACGAAAAACCATTTTTTGTGGGCCGGCCTTAGTACCGAACCAGGGCCCTAAATAGAGGACACATAATTCCATAGACAAAAATGTTTCCCTCAATTTGCTCTGCAAAAAAAAATTTGAAATGCAGAATTTACGGAACACACTAAAGTCAGATATTATCACATTAACTTATCAAATTATATGTCCAAGTCAAGTTTCTTTATCCATTCGATTGCGTCAGGGGTTCCATCATGAATTTCATTTAAATTACCTGGGTATGCCCTACGTGGACATTCTGAAACGATATGATTCATTGTCTGGGTAACGCTCCACAGTCACAGCCTGGGTCTTCTATGAAGCCTCATTTATGCATCTACCATATCCCGTACGAATTCGGTTTAGGGTGCTCCATTGTTTTTTGGGTAGGTTGAGACCAGGTATTCGTTTGGAGGGGTCTTCAATAAGGCTATTTGCGTCTCGGTTCTCTTTCAGCCACTCTCTTCGCCAACGGTCTTCCACGTTAAAATTCTCTTCATCAAGCCTCACTGCAGTTTTAATGGCTGGTTTTCTGGACTTGAGTCTATTGGCTTGTTTTATTTCCTCGTCCTGATGAATCGGGAGCTGAGCTTTTCATTTGGTTTTCTGGTACTCCTTCATCAACGCGTTTGGCCTCCGTATGTGAGATGGTGCAATATTCGCGAGGACTGACAGCCATTCCAGCGGGGTTGACGGAACCGACCCGGTTATCGTTCGAAGACTTTCGTTCAGCTGCGTGTTCACAATGCTGGTATGAGCGTTGTTAAGCCATACCGGAGAGCAGTATTCCGTCGTGGAGAAAACTAAAGCCAGAACTGATGTACGTAGGGTTTCGGCATCAGCACCCCAGGTTGTCCCACAAAGCTTGTGGAGGATGTTGTTGCGGGACATGACTTTAGCTGCAGTGTTCTGCAGAGTGCCTTCTGTACGTTAGTGGCCGGTCTAATGTGACACCGAGATATTTTGGGTGTGGATTGTGTTTAATTTTTTGACCACAAAACGACAGTTGTAGCTTATAGTTAGCATGCATGTTGGCCAGATGGAAAGTTATACATTCGGTTTTAGATGGGTTGGGTTTTAGTCCCCACTTTTTTAGGTACTTTTCCAATATGGCTAGATCGGCCATCAGGTATAATTCGGTATTTGGTACCTCTCAAATAGGAAAGGAATCTACAAAATCAATTAGGATTTATCCAATTTATGTAAGCAAAAACGTTGGGCCCTAGTAGAAACTCAGTTTTAGGGTCCTAACTAAGTCCAAGGGTTTCTAATCAAAAAATTTTCTACCATGTGAGACATTCCTAGACTTTTCGATGAAAAAAAAAAATGAAAATCGGAAGAGATTTACTCGAGTTATTAGTGCCCAAGCTAAGTCCAAGGACTCAAATCTAAAAACGTTTCTTCCATAAATTGTCGGCTATGCCCAGATCTTTCAAACAAAAAAAAAGTTATGAAAATCGGAAAAGATTAACTTGACTTATGTACAAAAGACTGAAAAGACTAAAAATCATTTAAACGACCCTAGCTCGGCGGCTCTTGGGCAAACAGTGCGCAGATTTAATATCATAAAAGGTTTTTCATTTTATTTCATTTATTCAGGGAAAAATAGTTTTTGAAAATCGGTTGAAATATAATCAAAAATCAGTCGAAAACTTTCGAAGTTACGGTCGAAAAAGCGGTTTTTTGAAGGTTCGTGGAACTTTTTCTTTTTTTCCAGAGGTCTCCAGGGCCTATTTTTGAGAAATTTTTTTTCAAATTTTCTCGAATTTTATTTTAATGAAAAATACGTTCAAACAAGTTAAAATGAGTGTAGAATTAATATTAATTCATTGACGCAAAGAGGGACGAAAGTTGTTCATTTGTAATATTTTCGTTCTCTTGGCTTCCTTCTTTTACTTTCGCCCCGTGGGATGCATTTTTCTACTTTCGTCCCTGATTTGAGGGGCGAAAGAACAAACTTTCGCTGCCTCTGTGATAAAAAGTAAATTTCACTATACTCTTAATATTGTAATTTGTTAGATGTCAGAAAATTTTCAACGGCAGATGCCTGACAGTAAAAATATAAAGTTAATACATTCACTAAATTTTTTTTACATAAAATATAAAAGATTAAGTCTTTAAATCTTGGTTTCTAGGTGTATTGAAGATTTTTTCAGGTAACTTTCCTATCTATGATCGTTGTGACTTGTTGAGAAACAATACAGACTCAGAGACAGAGAATCGGTCAAAACCCATCAAATCTTTAATATGCTCTCCTGTATGTTACTTCCGCAAAAAATGTTTTGGAGTAAGTGACCATTGGTAAATTATCCCTCAGTTAAACTGTTACTCAATTTTGCACAAAAGTCTTTACTTTAATTTATTTATTATTTCTACTTTTCAAATCATTTTCCGTAATTGTTTCTCAGTTACATAACTTTAATAGCTCATCATCGTGACTGTAACTGTACAAATTGGTTGACTGATTCATAAATAAACTCAACGTAATTTCTGTGATGTTTTATTGTCGCAAATTGTTTGCTTAATACATTCATACTGACAACACTTCTTCCTCACCATAACTTCGTCCGAACGTACTAACACTTGGTCCTAAAACATTTTCTAAGTAATCGTAGAATTCGATGCATTTCTCCCTGTGAAATGAAACATTTGTGATCAAGAGATGAACTTCATTCTGTTCTCTATACACACTCACTTTGTGTTTATATCATTCCACGCTCCCCATAATATAACACCCTCAGCGCCAGTTGCTTTCATTGCTTTAATTGCTCCCACGTTGTCTGCCTATTGAATAATAATGATTATAATTTCATTAATATAATTTCAATTTCGTTTCTGTGTACACACTGGCTATAGTAAACTTTAAATTCGCTAGTTAATTTTAAGTAGAGGATTTTGTTCCTTTGACACCAATCACCGCTTTTCGTGCGGCGACAGCTTATGTCAAAGTATACAAAATTTATATTCATGTCAAGCGACGAAAAATGCTCGTCGGCTTATCATGAAAAATTTCATCGACGTCAGTCGCAATAAGCGCGTGGAAAGATCTAAAATTTACGAATGATCCAGTGTGTGTTCGACTTAAAGGGAACTCAACATACTTCACTCAAATAATTTAAAGAATCTGTGAATTTATATCGGTGATAAACAATAACCGAAGGCTTCACACTTCGCTTAACATTTCTCGACAGTCTCATTGATTCCTTAACTCTACCACGAACCATTGATGGACGATTTTTTGGAGGTATATTCTCACTCATATACACCGACGGAAAAATGACATCAGAAGCGTCGTACAGCCATTGAGTTCTATAAGAAAAAGGAAATGAATGGAAAACATGAAACAAAACTTTGAAGTGGAATATTTTACTCGTCATTTTCCTTTTGAATATTTTTCTCACAATCTTCAATAACGTTTCCTCTCCCATTAAAGCAGAACGGTAATCCATAGTATCCCCACCTTGCTTTCGGTCGTAGTTCCTTAGCTAATCGTAAAGTCTCAAGTATAAACTTTTTTCCATGCTGCGTGAAAATTCTGTCCGCCTCTTTTTCAATATCATTTTTCGTCCAACGTGGGTGGTTCTGTTGCACTAGTTTCTTTGATAAGTCTTTGTACGGCTGCAGCGTACCGAAATTTTGTCGATACACCGGACGCCATGACTCAAAATCTATGATTGCTAATCCGCTGTTATCTTTATCCGGTATGAGTTCGTTCACATTTTTTTCGAACATTTCCAAATGTAATTTGAGATTCCCTTTTTGAGGAACGCCCCCATTTCTATGAAACAGTTGATTGGACGATGAATTTTTCAATAAAGCTGGAAATAATCCAGGATCGTAAAGGATAGACACCTTATCGCCTCTGTAAGTGTGAAAAATTGCAACGGAATCAACATTACGAATAAATAAAAGCCAACAAATATTTACAAACAAATTTTCAAACTGAAGAAACACCAGGCATAAAGATAGCTCAATCCAAAAATAAAGTACCGTCGCGGCGTCCAATACTTTATTTTATATTGTACTTTAGTTGACGTACTTTAGATTCTAATGTCGTACTTTAGTCTGTTACGTTCCTTCTAAAAATAACCGACTTTTTTTTACCAAAAAGTAAAGTCGCATCAAAATAATTACGAATATTTGAACATATTCAACAAAATGTTGTCCCACACGTAGCTTTGTATTAATGTGTTTTTATCCGGTTCTCTCACTTTAACGCGTGCGTGCGTGTATAAGTATTAACTCTGACTAGGTACTATACATGCTCACTTTTATGAAACGTGTGGAATCGACGTTCTTTGAAAATTCGAAAGAGTTCGTAAATATCTTGATGCGAGTTTATTGTAAACCCAAAATCCGATTTGCAATAGTTTTTGGTCTACCAAAAACCAGATTGGTAATACTATTTGACTTACTCAAAATTCGATTTACAATACTTTTGGTATACCGAAAAGTATTTTTAGAGTTGAGTTTGAGTATTTGTACGTTACTCAACTCTAAAAATACTTTATTGGATAGTCAGCACATTTTCGGTATACCAAAAGTATTGTAAATCGAATTTTGAGTAAGTCAATAGTATTACCAATCTGGTTTTTGGTAGACCAAAAACTATTGCAAATCGGATTTTGGGTTTACAATAAACTCGCATCAAGATATTTACGAACTTTTTCGAATTTTCAAAGAACGTCGATTCCACACGTTTCATAAAAGTGAGCATGTATAGTATCTAGTCAGAGTTAATACTTATACACGCACGCACGCGGTAAAGTGAGACAACCGGATAAAAACACATTAATACAAAGCTAAGTGTGGGACAACATTTTGTTGAATATGTTCAAATATTCGTAATTATTTTGATGCGACTTTACTTTTTGGTAAAAAAAAGTCGGTTATTTTTAGAAGGTAAATCCGACAGCGTCGTTTCCACGTAAAGTGTCACATTTTGGATTCGGTTATTTTACACCAGGTGAAAAATCGTTTGAATATTCAGAAATACAGAGGCAAACTTGGGCCAAAAATAAATATTTGCAAAGTAGAGATGAGCGGGTCGACCATTTTTCGAAACCCGACCCGGACCGAACCCGACCCGATAACATTTTTCGAAACCCGAAACCCGAACAGTTTCCAAACCCGACCAGATTAAAATTTTCGAAACCAGAAACCCATGAACCCGAAAAAAACAATTCGGGTTCGGGTCGGGTTTTTCGAAGTGTCGGGCAACCCGCTCATCTCTATTGCAAAGGTGGAAGTGTTTACTATATGCTGTCCACTCCGAATTGTGGAACTCAAAAGCTATTCCACTTAGGCATAAAAAGAATTTCGGCACAGAGCTGCCATTTTCATTCACAGCCCTAAAACTCAAGGAATCGTTCTGGTTTCTAAATTAAAAGTATTTCGTATTGATAAAGTCGCCATCGACTCAACTTTGGCATACTCATAACTTTTGAGTTGAAATTTTGAAGTCGAGAATCCAGACCTTTAACCTATGACTCTTCGAAACAATAAAATTCTCAGAAATGTAAGGGTAGTTCCATTGGGAAATGTAACGTAGGGAACACTCGGATCTCGTTAAGTTTACACCGCGATTTTTATTACATTTTTTCCCACAACTTTCTAGAAGATTTTAAGGCTTTATCTCATTCAGAAAACAGTGATTTGAGCGTTCCTACGTTCCATTTTATCCATTTGCACCTCGTAACGAGTCCCAGAAAGAGCCAATAACGTGTCACTAGCAACATTCGTGAAGAAAACATTGCTAAACCGGTACTGGTTTTCACTAAGCGTGCAAAAAATAAACCAATTACGGTGTCGAAACGAGTCGAATGTAAAGTTTCTGATGGCGATATCAAAGGAGCAGTCAGAATATTGTCATCTCCCAATACCCTGGCACCGCAAAATGAGTCAACGTTCAAAGAATTGAAAGCGAAACATCCGCATCCAGCTAGGGTATTACGCTTGCCGGATCCACCAGACAACACCATCAAGCCGTTAGTTGTCTCCGAAAATGATTTCTTCTCAATCAAAAGCTTCCCAAATCGATCCGGGTCAGGTGTCGATGGGTGACTGCCACAGCATTTAAAGGATTTAACACTCCCGTCAATGGGTGAGAGTTTGGCCTGCGATTAGTGAAAGCAATAACAGCTCTGTCAAACTATATGTTGTCTGGTAAAGTGCAATCGGATTTCATTAAAATCATGTATGGTGCGTCGTTATGCGCTTTAGACAAGAAAGGAGGAGGTGGCGTTCGTCCAACAGAAGTTGGCAACACGTTTCGCCGTATCACATCAAAATTAGCAAATGGCTCCGTACGCACAGAAAGGTCATCGAAATTTGCTCCTCGTCAAGTTGGATATGGAGTCAAACGTGGTTGTGAAGCGGCGGTACACGCAACAAGGACATTCATAAAAAAGAATTCGCATAAGGTTGTAATTGCTAAAATCGATTTTCGCAATGCTTTCAGCGAAGTAGATCGCGACACTTTCCTGAATGAGATAAGATGTAATTGCCCAGGAATATTCCCATATCTGTGGCAGTGTTACTCTGCAACATCGTTTTTATTATAAGGTGACTTTATTCTCCTTTCGCAAAATGGTGCCCAAGAAGGTGATCCGTGTGGACCATTGGTTTTTAGCTCAGCAATTCAATGCGTCATAGATGCTTTGGTTTCCTAATTCGTAGTCTTCTATTTGGATGACGGCACCATTGCAGGTGAATTTGATACGGTGTTTTATGATTTTAAAACGGTGACAGAAGATTGGACTTCAGATCAATCCCACAAAATGTGAGTTATACTTTTGTTCCGAGGTGGATCGCGAAATAGTGAATCGGTTCAACGAGCTATCGCCAGGAATTTGTGTCGTTAACGACTTTACACTGCTCGCAACCCCAATCACGGACAATGCTTTCGACAAAATTTTTTAAAAAAAAGTTGGACGAAATGAAGTTTTTCGACGACTATCACATAGCTTTCTACATCTCAAAGGACTGATTCGCAATCCCGACATTAGTGTTCTTGTTGCGAACGACACCAACATGGAATCATACAGCTTGGATAAAATTGATGAGCAAATCAAGATGACATGGGAGACATTGACATATGCACAAGTGGATGAAACCTGTTGGGCAGTGTCATCGTTACCAATCAATGTCGGTGGCATAGGAGTACGCAAGGTACGGTATACGGCCTCATCAGCATTCCTTTCATCAACCCAGTCGAGATAGCATTATTTGAAGAAAGCTTGAACGCGTGGAATCGTTCATACCCTGAACCTACATTACCGGTAATGCCAGCACTACAGAAGCATCGGGATTCAATTGTGGTTCGAAATTCACTAAATAACATTCAGTTTGTACGGGACGTCGACGTTGCACGATTTTTGGCAGTTCAGGAATCAGAATCAGGGACATGGTTGCACGCTCTGCCATCATGGGGTTGCGCTTGGGAATGGACATCTATTCACCCCACACGTGTAGATGTGGCTCACAAGTTGTCAAGAAAGGCCACCATGGGTCGAAGTGTAAAAAAAATGCAGGTCGTCACACGCGCCACGCAGAAATCAACTCCATCATCAAGCGAGCTCTATTATCAGCAGAAATACCGGCAAGATTGGAGGCAGAGGGGCTAGCACGAGACGATGGTAAAAGGGTGGATGGAATGATTTTGGTCGAAAGGTTGCACTCTAATTTGGAATACAACTTGCACAGATACACTTGCACCTAGTAACATTCGCTACAGTTCTTTGCAAGCAGGAAGAGCCGCCGACATCAAGGCACGAATGAAAGTAAGAAAGTATGAATCTTTGACAAATCAAGGCTACTTTTCCGTGCCATTCGCCGTCGAGACTATGGGTCCTTGGTGTCAGGAAGCCATTCAATTATTCAATGAGCTGGGTAGAAAATTTCATTGACAACGCTCGAGCCGAGGTCGAAATCGCTTCTAAAGCAAAAATTGAGCATGGCGATACAAAGGGGAAACGCAGCGGCAGTGATGGGTACATTTAAAGATGATGACAAGATGGAGGATTTATTATTTACCTTGACACTTGACATGTTAACTTAAAGCGAATGAATTTTGTACAAATGCTGGAACAAATTTTTCAAAAGTACACCGTGGAACTATACCTATAAATTGGGAACATGGAATGAGTTCTAAAATTGTTACTATTTTTAAAAGGTACTCCGATCCTAATAAATTTTAAGCGGCGCGGCGCTTGTTTTATATGACAATAAAGTGTCATCAACTTACATAAAGGATAAAACCCTATGTGTAGGAAAAGGAATCGAATAAACCACTACGACTACGACTTCGTACTCTCTCTCTCTCTCTCTCTCTTATATTATTATGCTCTTAAAATTTTTCATATAAGTTTTAGTAGTTTCAGAATTTTTACTCCCAGTGAAATCTTTCATTACACTAGCGCGAATTTTAACTCGTACACCGACCGACGCCAAACTCCGTAAAAAATGCGAGAAAATACGCCAAAATTTAAAAACATTTTCCAGATAATCGCAGCACAGAAATAGAATGAAAACATTTAGTCACTAGATCCGTAGTGTCGTGCTCATTATTGTGAAAAAAAAAAAAACAAGAAAAAGTCGGCTTCTGTCGAGATAAAGTGAATTCCATTGATGAAATCCGTAAACTCTGTATATTTTACGGTATGTATTTATTGTACGCATCTTAGTGTAGACAGAAGCCGAGGTCGCAATTAACGAGTCGATTAGCTTCAGTGCTGTCGAATTTTTAAATATGGTACAACTTCGATTATCCGTCAATGGAGAACATAGTGGAAGGTGTACTGGATGAGTTTCAGGGTGGTTTCAGGCCTCTGAGGGGATGTCAGGATCAGATTTTCTGCCTCAGACAGACTATCGAAAAGCTTTATGAAAAGAACAGGGACTTATACTTATGCTTCATCGACTTGGAGAAGGCATTCGACCGGGTACCAAGGCAGAAGCTATTCGGGATTCTTAGCGGGTACGGTATCAATGGGGGTTTACTGCGTGCCATTAAGAGTATTTACTCAGAAAGCAGGGCCGCGGTGAGAATAGATGGCGAAATTAGCGAGTCTTTCGAGGTTAAAGAGGGCGTTCGTCAGGGTTGTTGTCTTTCCCCGCTTCTGTTCATAATTTTCATGCACAAAATCATCAAGCAGGCAAACTTGCAGGGAAATGTCGAGGTGGGTGAGGTAATAATGAAAATCCTGGCCTACGCGGATGACTTGATTCTGTTGGCAGATAGTACCACGGAGTTGCAGGGTGGGATTGACTGCCTAAATGCTGCATGTGAGGAGTATGGGATGAAGGTAAGTGTAGGGAAA
>WJQU01003948.1:0-14882 GCA_029228625.1 Pseudolycoriella hygida
GCGGAGAGCGTGACGCAGTCCCCACACCCCAAAAAAAAAACGTCCACAAACCCAAAAGCCTCCATACAAAAACTTTTGGACAAGACACGATGTATAGGCGAAGTTTTGAGTTTTTTCCCCTCGCCCCTTCCCCTCCTAATTATTTTTAAAAAAAACTACGCAGCAGCTTTCCAACAAGCCCTCACTTATCAAAATCGGTTGAAAATTGGCTGAGATGTGGAGGTTTGAAGATGGTACTTTTCCATACATCTTACCAAAATCCATTGTTCTCATTATTATGAAAACTTTTTTTCTGATCTGTCGGTTTCTATGTATCTATCTATCTATGTTCTATCTATCTATCTATCTATGTTCTATTAATAATTTTCGATCTCGAGAACTAGACAGCCGATTTGCATCAAATTTTCAGGGAACTTCAGAATCGGTCCAAAATGAAAAATTTCATATGCCGCTTTTCCGGGAAAACTCTGGAAAAGTCGGAAAGTGTGGAAAAGTGGTAAATTTTCATGGTTTTTCACGTAGTGCTCGGAGTTTTCGAATTTTAGCTCCGGAGTGACAACACCTAGAGAGTTGGTTTTTTCCGAGCGATTATAGAGTTTGATCAGGAGAATTTTTTGGGATCATAAGAAAATGGCTGCCGGGTGTCAAAAAGGCGCCATTTTGAATTTTCCTAAGCAATCAATTACGTTTTTTTGTGTTTTCAAATTTTAGCTCCGGAGTTACAATACCTAGAGAGTTGGTTTGTTCCGAGCGATTATAGAGTTTGATCAAGAGAATTTTTAGGGATCATAAGAAAATGGCTGCCGGGTGTCAAAAAGGCGCCATTTTGAATTTTCCTAAGCAATCAATTACGTTTTTTTGTGTTGTCGAATTTTAGCTCCGGAGTGACAATACCTAAAGAGTTGGTTTGTTCCGAGCGATTATAGTTTGATCAGGAGAATTTTTTGGGATCATAAGAAAATGGCTGCCGGGTGTCAAAAAGACGCCATTTTGAATTTTCCTAAGCAATCAAATTACGTTTTTTTGTGTTTTCAAATTTTAGCTCCGGAGTTACAATACCTAGAGATTTGGTTTGTTCCGAGCGATTATAGAGTTTGATCAGGAGAATTTTTTGGGATCATAAGAAAATGGCGGGATCATAAGAAAATGGCTGCCGGGTGTCAAAAACGCGCCATTTTGAATTTTCCTAAGCAATCAATTACGTCTTTTTGTGTTGTCGAATTTTAGCTCCGGAGTGACAATACCTAGAGAGTTGGTTTGTTCCGAGCGATTATAGAGTTTGATCAGGAGAATTTTTTGGGAACATAAGAAAATGGCTGCCGGGTTTCAAAAAGGCGCCATCTTGAATTTTTTGCTATCTTCTGAATTAGAATAGCCAGACAGTTGGTTTCTTCGGGAAAGTTATAGAGATTGGTGAGGAGAATTTTTTCGTTATCCTAAGAAAATGGCTGCCAACCGTCACAGTGACGCCATCTTGGAATTTTTGCTATCTTCTGAATTAGAATAGCTGGAGAGTTGGTTCCTTCGGGAAAGTTCGATAGATGACTTGGGCATCATTTTGATGAATAGAAAGCGGGGTCGCCGAGGCGCGGAAGTTGGCCAAAATTGAGGCGAAAGTTTTCGCCAAAAAATTTTTTTTCGTCGGAATCGATAGATATTGACTTGCGCATAATTTTGATGAATAGAAAGTGGGGTCGCCGAGGTGCGGAAGTAGGCCAAAATTGAGGCGAAAGTTTTCGTCAAAAATTTTTTTTCGTCGGAATCGATAGATATTGACTTGCGCATCATTTTGATAAATAGAAAGTGGGGTCGCCGAGGCGCCGAAGTTGGCCAAAATTGAGGCGAAAGTTTTCGCCAAAAATTTTTTTTCGTCTGCATCGATAGATATTGACTTGCGCATCATTTTGATGAATAGAAAGTGGGGTCGCCGAGGCGCCGAAGTTGGCCAAAATTGAGGCGAAAGTTTTCGCCAAAAAATTTGTTTCGTCGGAATCGATAGACCCAACAAAAACCTCTTAAAGGTAAAGTGTGACGCAGTCCCTAATGTCCACTTCCAAAATTAATGATATCACAACAAAAACCTTTTAAAAGGTAAAGGGTGACGCAGTCCCTAATGTCTACTTCCAAAATTAATGATATCAGTGGAGGTGACGCTTGCGCTGAAAATACGCATACATTTCCTTGACGACAGCGTTACCCTGTGTTCAAAAAATCGCGTCACAAATACCAGACCCAACGACGAAACAATTTTTCTGTACTTTCAGTTTTTACGCTGCAAAAATTTAACATTCGTGTCTTTTTGCGAAGATTGTTTTGAGTTTTAAATTTTTGCGTGTGAAAACTGAAAGTGTTGAAAAATTATTACGCTGGTGGGTCTGGCATTTGTGACGCGATTTTTTGAACACAGTGTAACGTTGTCGTCAAGGAAATGTATTTTCAGCGCAAGCGTCACCTCCACTGATTTCATTCATTTTGGAAATAGACATTAGGGACTGCGTCACACTTTACCTTTTAAAAGGTTTTTGTTGTGATAAATCTTTTCCGATTTTCAAAACTTTTTTTTAATCAAAAGATAAAGCAATTCCTTACAATTTATGGAAGAAACTTTTTGAATATGAGCGCCTGGACTTAGCCAGGGCTTTAAAACTGAGTCTCTACAAGGGCCCTACGTGTTTTTTGTGTATAACTCGAGTAAATCTTTTCCGATTTTCAAACAATTTTTTTCAATCGAAAGGTCTGGGAATGCCCAACAATTTATGAAAAATAAATTTTTTACTTTGGGTCGCTGGATCTAGCTAGAGCCCTAAAGAAGCGGACCAACTAGGGCCCTACTTGTTTTTTATACATAAATCGAGTAAATTCCATCCGATTTTCGTGATTCTTTTTCTATTCGATAGGTAATCAGAGCCTTAAGAGCATCCGAGAAAAAATGCGGGCCCGGACCGAGCCTAAGATGGTCGCTAATGTTAGATTGGATCGATCTAGCCAATTTATTTTGGAAAAATTCAAATATTTTATCTATCTCTTATAGAAGATCGGTGTCAAAAGCAAAGTTGTCGGTTTCGTTGCGGTGCATGTCGTGATGCCTGCCAACATTCTTCTTTGCTGTTTAGACCCATACGGAGTACGTAGGTCTGATGCGTTTACTACCACGTTTGTTACATTGCGAATTCGAACCCGGGTGTAAGGGAGAAACTTTTTTTGTTGTCTCCAGATGACAAATCAGCGAAAAAAACAATGTCCGTCTGTCTGTCTGTCGGTCTGTCTGTCTGTCCGTCAACACGATAACTTGAGTAAATCTTGACCGATTTTCAAAAACTTTTTTTTTCCTGGAAGTTAGTCGAAAAATATTTCATGGGTTTGAATCTGGGCACTCTCGGCCCAAGGTCCGCCGAGCTAGGGCCGTTTAAGTGGTTTTTGGTCTTTTGCACATAACTCGAGTAAATCTTTTCTGATTTTCATAAACTTTTTTTGTTTGAAAGATCTGGGCATGGCCGACAATTTATGGAAGAAACTTTTTTTCATTTGAGTCCTTGGATTTAGCTCGGGCACTAAAAACGAGTCTCTGTTAGGGCCCTACGTGTTTTTTGTACATAACTCGAGTAAATCTCTTCCGATTTTCAAAAACTTTCTTTTGATTGAAAGATCTCGGCACGGGCGACAATTTATAGAAGAATTTTTGCCTGTGCTTAGGGCTCAAGTGGGCCTCATGTCGGTCCTAAGGTCGGCCCTAACATAAAAAAATGTTTTTTGCTATGTTGCAGAGCAAATTGAGAGAAACATTTTTGTCTATGGAAGTATGTCTCTGAGGCCTCTACCTTAAGCCCTAGGTCGGCCCTAGCCCAAAACAAAAATTGAGGAGAACATTTTTCTCTATTTGGAGGTCAATTTTGTGCGATCGGAGAATTTTTTACACCGTTACTTCGAACGGGTTTTTCAAAATTGCCTTACGGGCATTTCCCAATACAATATAATGTGAACGCAATATTTACTTAAATACGTTCCAGTCTTTTCGTAACATCAACTCTGTTTGCCACATCTATTCTGATACGTACGGGTCCCTTCTATGTTTTTCTTTGCCGTCTCAGCCCCACCGCAAAATTGTATATATATACATAATTCATTGATAAGCAATTTCGCGGTCGTTCCCACTTGGTACAATTGATACAATGTGAAATTATACACGAGTATAATATTGTGCTGTATGACACCTAAGGAAACTTGGTCACATCTTATTGATGTGCACACTCCCTTGACTTTGATTATTAATGTTTATCATACATGATGTAAGCAAATTGTAAATAGCAAGTTCATAATTTAGACAAGCAAAATAAAAGTATGCATAAAAGACAACACTACTTATTGAAAAAGTTGGAACATTCAATTGAAAATTTGGGCCCTCTCAATACAAAATTTGGGCCACCTCGATGAAAAATCCCCCCAGTCCAAAATCCTTATAAAAAGCTCTGAGTGTAGAGATAAACTATTTTAATAATCTGAGTCTGGCAGTATTTGTTTGGTCCAACCAAGTTTTAAGATCAATGGACGCTTGGCAAATTAGTCGCCTACACTTGTGTGCAAAAATATTCGTTTTTCAATGATTTCTCTGAACCAACATTTTTTTAAAAAAGTAACACGATAATTCTCACTGGTAATATGTTATTTTTAAATAAAAAATTGGTTTGCAGGTGATAACTCAACCGACTCCTACAAAAGTGAGCAGTTTTCGTAAGTTTATGTCATCATCCGAAGCAATTTTTTATTCACAAGTAACACATTGACAATTGTCGTACTGCTTTTTTAGAATAATATTTTGATTCAGTGAAGTCATCGAAAAACGAAAATGTAGGCTACTTTGAGTAGTAGAGTAGAGTCTATTTATCTGAAGTAGTGAATATCAACTTTATGTAAATCGGTTTTTGTCGGTTATTACGGTCGTGTGCTTATAAATTTACTTGTTATCAACTTTCAGCTGTTTTCAAAGTCTGCCATAGAAAAAATACATTGAAAAAAGAGATAATGACGATAATGTTGAAAACAACATAACAAGTAAATTTAAAAGCACGTATTTGTATTTTAGGTGAAAAAAAAAATCAGGTCGACCTAGTTCCATCAGGTCAAAGCCAGATCGGGTCATTTTTGACCTGGTCTTTTTTCGACCTGATTTTTTTCGGGTCGAACCTGAATCTAACCAGGTCGACCCGACCTGGTAGTAATCCTTACTGGAACCCCTAAAATTTTGTGAACTTTATTTGGGTCCAATTTGGTCTCTATATCAAATCATTCCCTTGCGATGTAAAGGGTTTTTCCTAGGGAGAGAATGGCCATATTGCCTCCTTATTAAAGTAAAGTAAAGTCCTGATCCGGCTTCTTCATATGACGAAGCATTCATAATTGTGATTGTAAGCTAAATTTGTGAAACAAAAAGGATTTTATTTATATTAGTTAAATTAATTTATCAAAACAAAAAAACTTCTTCGAGGGCAGGGTGTGACCCCTCCAAACTACCGCCATACGGCCATACATTTGACGTCTTAAAAGTGAATATTTTTCAAGTTATTGTTGATTTACATCTGCTGACAGCACTGAAAAAAGCGTACGTAATTTATGGATGGTCCCTAAGTCCACTTTCAAAATTATTGATATCGGTAGAGGTCACGCTTTCGCTGATAAGGCGTAAACATTTGTTTGAATAGAATGTTAGCTTTTTTTAAAACAAAATTCCGTCGTGTTCCAAAATTGCGTTACAAATGCGAGACCCACCAGCGTAATAATTTTTCAACACTTTCAGTTTTCACACGCAAAAATTTAAATTTATGTTAAGAAATATTCGAAACAGAAAGAAGAGTTATATTTTTGCAGTGTAAAAACTGAAGGTACAGACAAATTGTTTCGCCGTTGGGTCTGGCATTCGTGAGGCAATTTTTTGAACACAACGTAATCATGCCCGCAGCGGTAGCGGAGGCCGTGACGCAGTCCCCTTACCACAAAAAAAGTCCACAAACCCAAAAAAAGCCCATACAAAACCTTTGGGAGAAGACACCTATGTATAAGCGAACTTTTGAGATTTTCCCCTTTGCCTCCCTCCCCCTCCAAATTATTTTTAGAAAAAACTTTATCGAATCCCTATTACAACGAGCTATCACACATCAAAATCGGTTGAAAAGAGCTGAGATATCGAGGTTTCGAGATGACATTTTTCGTTTTTCTATTGTTCTCATTATTATTAAAAAAAATTTTCTGATCTGTCGGTTTTTATATATATGTTCTATCCATCTATCTATTAATAATTTTCGATCTCAAGAACTAGGCAGCCGATTTTGATGAGATTTTCAAAGAACGTCAGTCCCGACTCCAAATGAAAAATTTCATGAGCCGTTTTTCAGGTACTGCTCGGTGTATTCGAATTTCAGCTCCGGAGTGACAATAGCTGGACAGTTCGTTTCTTCGGGAAGGTTAAAGAGTTTGATCAGGAAAATTTTTTGTGATCTTAAGCTGGCAGAGTCGTAGCGGCGTCATCTTCAATTTTCCATAGCCATAAATTTGATTTTCCACAGCAATAAATTGCGGTTTTTTTGGTTTTCGAATTTTAGCTTCGGAATGACAATGCTTAGAGAGTTGGTTTCTTCTGCAAAGTTATAGAGATTGATGAGAAGATTTTTTTGGGAACTTAAGAAATGGATGCCAGCTGTTAAAGCGGCGCCACCTTGGGTGTCAGTAAGCAATAAATTAGGTTTTTTCTGGTTTTTGAATTTTAGCTTCAGAATGATAATGCTTGGAGAGTTTGTTTCTTCTGCAAAGTTATAGAGATTGGTGAGGAGAATTGTTTGAGATTTTAAGAAAATGGCTGCCAGCTGTCAAAGCGTCGCCATCGCCATTCGAATTTTAGCTCCGGAATGGCAATACTTAGAGAGTTGATTTCTTCGGAAAAATTATAGAGATTGATGAGGAAAATTTTTTGAGATCTTTAAAAAATGGCAGCTGTAAAAGCGGCGACATCTTGGATTTTGTGCTATCTTCTGAAAATAGAATAGCTAGAGAGTTAGTGTTTTTTCGGGAAAGTTCGACAGATACTGGTGGAAAGTGGGGTCGCCGAGGCGCGGAAGTATCCCAACAAAAATCTCTTAAAAGGTAAAGTGTGACGCAGCTCTTAATGTCCACCTCTAAAATTAATGATATCAGTGGAGGTGACGCTTACGTTGAACACACGCCTACATTTTTTTGACGACAACGTTCTGTTCAAAAAATCGCGTCACAAATGCCAGACCCACCGGCGTAATAATTTTTCAACACTTTCAGTTTTTCACAGACAAAAATTTAAAACCTAAAACAATCTTCGCAAAAAGATACGAATGTTGATCTGAAAGTGTTGAAAAGTTATTACGCTGGTGGGTCTGTCATTTGTGACGCGATTTTTTGAACACAAGGTAACATTGTCGTCGAAGAAATGCATGTGTATTTTCAGCGTAAGCGTCACCTCTACTGATATCATGCATTTTAGAAGTGGACATTAAGGACTGCGTCAGACTTTACCTTTTAAGAGGATTTTGTTGGGATTTTTTTTAAAAAAAGTAGTGCACATTTTTTTAAAAATAAAAGTTTGACCACAAGCTAACATTCTATTCAAACAAATGTTTGCGCCTTATCAGCGAAAGCGTCACCTCTGACGATATCAATAATTTTGCGAGTGGACTTACTTACTGCGTCACACTTAACTTTGAAAGAAGTTTGTTTGTTGTGATATCAGTAGTTTTGTAAGCTTTGTAAGGCGAGCTCTGCGACCTATGCTACCATGGACAAAAATGATCTGAGACTTTCTGGCAATTGCTGACAACTTTTTCACACTTGCTGACAACTTTCGACACTTGCTGATAACTCTATGACACTTCCTGAGTACTGTCTGAGACTTTCTGAGACTTGCAGATAACTTTCTGACAATTGCTGACAAGTTTTCGAGACTTTCTGACACTTGCTGACAACTGTCTGAGATTTTCTGACAACTTTCTGAAACTTTCTGACCACTCTATGGGACTCTCTGACACTTGCTGACAACTTTTTAAGACTTGCTAACAACTTTTTGAGACTTGCTAACAACTTTTTAAGACTTGCTAACAACTTTCTTTGACGCGGTCACACGGACGCGGACACACGGACGCGGACACACGGACGCGGTCACACGAACGCGGTCACACGGACGCGGACAGACGGACGCGGACACACGGACGGGGACACACGGACGCGGACACACGAACGCGGACACACGGACATGGACAAAATCGACCCTAATTCGGCTGTAAGAACCTGACTAACGTCAAAGGAATATGTAAGAATCATTGAGCGAAATGATTGGTATGTATTATGTAGGTTGTCGATATGATTCCTTCATATCAGCAACGTTGCGCTGCATATCGTTCCATTTTGGCAGGCCCGTAGCCAGGGTCGACCGCCAGGGGGGGGGGGGGCTCGAGCCCCCCTACCGAATTGATAAAATTATATGAAATTTTGACAAAATTCTCTTTATTTCGCGCATTTCACATTAATACAGTCGTATTTTTGGTATAGGCTTTTCGTTAAACAGGGTCGCCGATACAAGGAGTTTTGTGTTTGATCGGTGCCCCCCACACCCTAAATTATTTGCCATGCCTAACACACAGAACTTTTGTTTATTTCCCAGCTTTTTAGGACGCACACACGAATCTGCTTCGTCTTTGAAACAGAACCGACGTCAGAAATCGCGAGCGGAGCGAGCGAAAACATTTTTTCACAAAGTTTTGAAAAATTTAGTATTATTCATGGCGTTTCCATTTTTCCAAAATAATCTCATTACTTATTTTCACATGAAATTATGTTCTTCTTGGTTCGTTTAGCTCACAAAATGTGAATCAAAATTGCGAAGTTCCCCTCCGCCTAAAATATATACAGGGTATGCTCTTCATTGAGCATATAGAAGTAAAAGTGGGATTTTGCTGGTTAAATATCCAAAAAGAATGAATATATACAGCAACGGATTTTTAAATACAAGCTACTCTAAGTTTTGACAATAGAATTTTTCCTTCACTTCCCATATTTTCCTGAAATCGTTCGCACTATTTATCCAAAATTTTTGCCGCAGGTTTTTTTATAACGCTGCAGGGAAAAATTTTTTTGAGTACTATTCTTATGCGAGAAAAATAAAAAGTTTAGTTTGAGTGGGTGGTGAATGTTATATTTAAAAGTTGCGCCGCAGACGAAAATTTTTCAAAATTGAATTGCACATTTTGGTTTTCTATGAAAGTATACAGTTCTGATTATCATTTCATTCAAAACGCTCAACAAGATTTTTGTAGTCTATAAGTTGTAAATGATAAATTCCTATTTGATCTTTTAGTGTTCAAAACCTGAAACATACGGTTGTAGCATAATGAATGATTTTTGTACTTATGCGTAGGTTTTAAAACTCATATTAATTTTGCTATGCTTGTAAAATTTAATTTTTTGAGAGAAATATTGTCGATTCACTGTAACTTTGGACTTATACGGAATTTTTTTTCTCGAGAAATAATTGCGTCAGCCAATGAGAGACGGGATCTTTCCTTAATTTTTTTTTTTGATCGATTCGTTAAATCTCTTTATCCGAAAACTCTTGTCTGTCATTGGCTGACGCAATTATTTCTCGGGAAAATAATTTTCATAGAAATCCAACCTAACAGCGAATGGACAATATCATTTTGTAACTTACGTTACGGCAGCAAACTCGGTAATTTACGGAAAGTTTCCTACACAGTTGTCGGGTTTTCGTTTAGCGTAAATTAATGAGTTCAAAGTCTGTTATGTTTCGAATTCTTTAGTGGAACGGATTTTGCAATACTAAAGTTAATTTTTGGAAACATAGCATAGTTGTCAATTTTTAGATTAAAAATTCTCAAATAAATGGAGTTACAATCTTTCCAATCTCGAAAGTTTACAATTATTATGTCTTTTGAGAGTTGTTTTTGTGGGTTTAAAACACAATGAATAAATTCCAATTCCGCTTTTGGAAGAACGTACAACGTATATAAACAAATTGGCCATGTCATGTCATTTGTTGTTTGTTGATTTTTTGCCGTGTGATGAAAATGTTGTAAGTTGATTTTTGGTTTGATGCGGCAATCGATAAAAAACTATTTTATTATTATTTTCGCAGCTATATTTCGAACTTGTGGTTTGAGTTCATCATCAGGCTATCGGATCAAATTTATAATTTTATAAGTAGCAATAGAAATTTGTTATGTTCTGATTTTACCTTTTTGTGTTGATTATAATGTAAACTACGTTTTGAAAAAATATCACAGATTTTTTGGAGCTATGCTCCATTCACAATTGTAAAAAAACTATCTAATTAAAATAACTTATATGGACAGGGATTTTAAATAAATTAAACAAATAAAAAGATAGAAATTGCTTTCGCTACGTTGCACAAATAATTGTTAATTTCAGCATGTGTCAAAAAACTACGTTGGTCATAGTTCATTGGTCAAGTCGCATTCATGTCAGGAGCAGTGTTGTTATTTCTCTTTGCAGGTTTATGTTGTTGGTTCTTGTTGGATGAATGCATTTTCATCAAGTGGATGTACGAGTTGTGGAGCCCAGATTTGTCTATTTGTGTGTTGACAGTGTGTGGGGCCTTATGTATGTACATTTTTTCAGCAATTAACCTTTGCCAGTAATTAGGAATCTGTTCCAGTATGGTGACATTGTCGAAATCAAACTTGTGTGATTCCTTCACGGCATTTTGTATCTAGGATCATAGAGAATAGAGTCGATAGGTTCTACAATAGCCACAAAAAGCCTCAAAGCGAACAGATTAGATACATAGCAGCACCGTATGTTCCAGGTCTGTCAGAAAGGTTAAAAAAGTCTTTGCATAAACATGGTCTAACACTCAGTTGCAAAACAAAAGACAAGATTGGAAATTTGTACACGAGAACCAAGTACACAATTCCAAAATCTGAAAAATCAAAAATTGTGTACCAAGTGAGATGCCAGGACTGCAACCAGGTGTACATCGGAATCACGAAACAGAAATTAAAATACAGAATGTTGAAACATCGCAGCGAGATACACCTGAAGAAGGAGAAAGAAACGACTGGCTTAACCATCCATGCCGTGAAGGAATCACACAAGTTTGATTTCGACAATGTCACCATACTGGAACAGATTCCTAATTACTGGCAAAGGTTAATTGCTGAAAAAATGTACATACATAAGGCCCCACACACTGTCAACACACAAATAGACAAATCTGGGCTCCACAACTCGTACATCCACTTGATGAAAATGCATTCATCTAACAAGAACCAACAACATAAACCTGCAAAGAGAAATAACAACACTGCTCCTGACATGAATGCGACTTGACCAATGAACTATGACCAACGTAGTTTTTTGACACATGCTGAAATTAACAATTATTTGTGCAACGTAGCGAAAGCAATTTCTATCTTTTTATTTGTTTAATTTATTTAAAATCCCTGTCCATATAAGTTATTTTAATTAGATAGTTTTTTTACAATTGTGAATGGAGCATAGCTCCAAAAAATCTGTGATATTTTTTCAAAACGTAGTTTACATTATAATCAACACAAAAGGTAAAATCAAAACATAACAAATTTCTATTGCTACTTATAAAATTATAAATTTGATCCGATAGCCTGATGATGAACTCAAACCACAAGTTCGAAATATAGCTGCGAAAATAATAATAAAATAGTTTTTTATCGATTGCCGCATCAAACCAAAAATCAACTTACAACATGTCATGTCATTTGTCAACAAAAACACAAATCGGAAGATTCCCGTGATGAATTAAATTACATTTTCTTAATACAAAAATTAATTGGAAACTTCACAAAATTATACAACTTTTTCTAAATAGAAAAACGTTTCTAATAAAAACAAAATTCTCGAAAATCCACTAGAAGAAAGTGAAATAATGCTTGCAGAAGCTGGAAGTTTTAAAACCTTTTTCACACAATAGAAGAAATTAGCGATTTTTTATGCAAATTATTTATAAAAAAAGGTTCGAAATTCAACAATTAAACACAGCACATAACAAGATAATGTCGATAAAGATGATGAAAATCAAGATACGGTTTACCCGTACGGTTATTTCAAAAATAAATTGAGTTTTCAGAAAATGAAAGTTTTTTTCGAAAAAATTTAATTTTCAAGAAATTTAAAGTTTTCGTGTGAAAATTGAAAATTATCAAGAAAATCTAAATTTTTGAAGAAATCCAATTCTTTCTCCAAATCTAAATTTAAAATATTTTTGTTTTTTCACTTGAAGTCATTACATCATGTCATGTCATGAACACATAAATATATTTAGAAACTGAAAAAAGTTGATTCGCCAACTGTTAATTAGTGTCTCTCAGTGAAAATATTAAATTTTCTATACTCGCTCTTAATCTTAAAATATAAAATATTGAATGTGACGCAGTTTATAAATTTTCTAATGAAACTTTTCAACACAAAATTTGATTTCTTGAGAAAATTAAAATTTTAAAAGAATCGTAAATTTTCGAAAAAGTTGAATTTCCAAAAAATTTAAAGTTTTTGTGATAATTCAAAATTATCAAGAATTCCCAAATTTTTTAAAAAAACCAATTCTTTCTCCAAATACAATTGGGGTCAACATAAATTACCATCTTTCATGTTTCATCAGCTACCAGCTGGTTTCGCTTTTATATATATTTTAGATATTAAAACGAGGGGTAGTCACGGCGATTAATCTCATATAAAAAGTTGAATATAGTTCGTAGTGATTAGCCCTTCGCGACAAACTGTGTGTATGTGTGTATCTACAAAACAAATGTCAATAATATTTACATGACATGACTTTAGTTGTTTTGATTATGGCAAGCTAAACATGTTTTTAAATTTTTTCTTCCTTCAAATAGTAATAACTACTACAGTTGGAAGAAGAAGTTATAATAATTTATTTATTAATTAAATTTCGGTGAATCAGTTTCTAATAAGTGCGAAAAGAAATATTTCGATGATGTGTGTAATCTGAACAACGTCCAAAGATTTACTTCATTGAAAACTTTTGCTTTGGCTACTTTTTAGATTATGTGGACGTTTTGAGCATTACAACCAATCGAATTGACTATACCGACTATACCACTAATCCAATAATAAAAAAATTTGTTCGAACTCTAGTTATTTAAAAGAATTTGAAAAATAATTTTGCCGTAATCAAAACAAAAACATGTTACGCGGCCCCGTACGAATCGCGATACGGTGCAAAGAATATCGAGAATATTTAATTAAATTGTTGATAAAGTTCTTATAAAGATGCATCGTGAAAAGATAATAGTCAAAAAGCCGTCCGAAAGTTGTAACCCAAAAAAATACAGCTACCACACCATACCGGCTGTGTATAGCGAACCCTAGGGATGGCAGATAATTGATATGATTATCAAATATCGATAATTATCGATTATCAATTATCGATATTTTATTTTATCATTATCATTTCATATCATTATCAAAATATCGATAATTATCCAACCTAATAAAAATTAAATGAAAAAACAAGGGGTCCTTTCTTTCGTCCGTCACAATCGTCTACAAAACTCGAAGGTAATGCAAAACACGGGAAGTTATAGGTCATGTCTCGTCTCGATTTCCCTAAAGTACCTAGAGACGCCGCGCCGTTTCGACCCGCTGGTTTCAACAATTCACTAGGATCTTCTTCTTTATATATCCCGAGATGTATGAAGAGAATCCAGCGGATTGGTGGTCATCGTTAGGAACGACAAACCGCGATGATTTGTTGAAACTGTATGCGTTCTACGGTTTGGTTGGGAAATTGTCAGAAAAATCCATTTCGACATTTTGAATTTTCAACTAAAATTCATTGCACATTCACTCAGGGCTGAGTTGATTATATTGCACTCTGCTCTACTGCTGCAGTTTTTGCAAACCGAGCTATCCACTCTTTATTCTACAACTTTCGAGTCGTAACTAGTGTTTTGATAATTATCGATATTTTGATAATTATCGATATTTCGATAATTATCAATATTTCGATAATTATCGATATTTCGATAATTATCGATGTTTTGATAATTATCGATAAATACTTTGATAATCATTTATCGATATATTTTTTGATTATCGATACTGATATTTTTCGAAAAGTCCCATCCCTAACGAACCCTTTTAAATTCAAACTGTTGATTGTTAGGAGCCCCTTAAAATTCTTAGGTTTAGGGGCTCGTAACTAGTAGTAAAATCTTCTTGACCCGGTGCAGATTGATTTGATCTTAACCGGTGGGTATCCTTTTGATATAAACTGTATGCAATTTCATAAAGTAAAATGGCTATGTACGGCTCGTAACAAGGACATCTACCCTATGTTTTAATTTATGAAAAACAACGACGGCTTTAAAGAATTCACATTTTCAATAAGATTTACATTTTAAAGAAAACTCACATTTTCAAGAAAATTTAAATCTTAAAAAAATTCAAATTTTCAAGATAATTTAAATTTTCACGGATATTCAAATTTTCAAGAAAATTTAAATTTTCAGGAAAATTCAAATACTTAGGAAAATTCAAATGTAAAATTCAATGTGTTCTATAAATTAGCATAATTGCAAACTTCGTTTGAACGTATGTACTAAAGCTTTCATTCGATCAAGAATTTTAGTTTAAAAAGTGCACGGCCGTTACGGTATGTTTAGAGTACAAGAATATTATTTGACGTTAGTAAAGTTAATTTGATGATGTCATTATAAAACTAATTCATAGTACAAAAATTAAAAAAAAACTTTCAGGAAAATTTTTTTCAAAAAATAAAATTTCATAAAAAATGTTTTCGGAATTATTGACGATCTAAATAGTAAAAAATATTCCCC
>WJQU01003949.1:0-13145 GCA_029228625.1 Pseudolycoriella hygida
ATGTCACGTTGCATCACGTTTGACTTACACACCCTTAAATATGACGTCACATTTTCGACCCCCCCCCCTACCTGGAAATATATATCCAGAAGCCGTTCGGCGAGGGTCATTTTAGTAATTTTGGGTTTCTTGTAAATAACTCGATCAAAATAACTCAGTTTTTTATTAGAACGGGAATCCTTGCAACCAGAATCGATTGAACTGGAGATGAGAACGAGAGTGGGCCCCACCTGAAAAGAATACACTATCTTACACCAGAATTATGCACACAACGTTAAAAAATCCTATTGTTGAAAATGTGTACTTTGAAACGGCCATTCATTGTATTTCACGCTCTAACATTTGAGTCATTCCACATTAAATCACCAAAATTAAAAAAACGTTAAAAATTAAAAAACGATGAAACTTGTAATTTTTCAATCTGCCCTCAAAGACGGATTTTTAACAAAATCGGGACATACTTTCTTCGAGATCATCAGATGATCTTTCATATAGCGACACCAAAATAATAGTATTTTATGCTACTAGAACTCTCGGTTCGAGATGGAGTAAATGGTTCGAGACGAAGTCGAGGACCTAGCTTACAACATCGAAAAACGAGATATCATTTTACATTTTGTGTAGCAGCCAATTGTCCTATAATTTGCCGATTATAATCGAGTCCCTTGTGCTGACACATACCATATAATAAATTATATTATTGTGGTAGAGTCGACTATAATCGGAGTGATCAGATCCACAAAACACAGCATAATGGCCAATTATGCACGAAACTAAGCGTTTAACATCCAAAAACAGGCCACTGCTGAAAACTTGAGTGCAAGCGACTGCAGAATGCTTCCATTGCGACGAATGAGAATGAATTGCAGAATTGTTCAACAAATTTTTGTCACTGCGATGTTTTTTGATAAACGCCATTGCTCTATAGTAAAAAACGGGATGTAGGGTTGCATTTTTTCTATTTTTTTGTTCACGTGTTTAGGTGATACCGTTCGATACAGTGAGATGTTTTCGGATGTTAAAAGCATACTTTCGTGCATAATTGGCGTTTATAGGCACCTGCAATAGACCGAGTCGCGTGAAAAAATAAGTTGACCAAAACCTGCACGCAAACCTTTTTTTCGCTTCTTTATGGAATACTAAACTCTTGTCTAGAACATCAAAACTTGATTAAATGCTCTTTGGAACTCGCACGAAGCCTCCGAAAATTGTAAAAATGCCATTTACAATTTTCGGAGGTTTTTCGGGAGTTCCAAACAGCATTTAATCAAGTTTTTGTACAGGAAAATACTGAAAAGGAAGGTCTACTTTTAGGGTAAGTTAGATCAATCAAATTGAAGAATTGAATTTGGAGAGTAAAATGGCCAATATTGTTAACTAAGAGGCTTGGAATTCAGTAAATCTCGTCTTTGTATGAAAATCGTTGTTCCTTAACCGTGGACGTCCTACATGGGTTTACATTTATTGAAAGCGGACAAATTATGACAGGGTAGTTTAAGAAAATGCGTCAACCTATTTGGACCCTTTAGTGGAAAAAATTGAAGCTTAAAAATAGTAGAGAAGAATTATTGAAACAATGATATAATGAAAATTGCGTGGCACTTCCACATAAAGTTTTTTTCTTAAATTGGAGCTAACATGACACCAGCTTTCATGGTAACTGAAACTGATATATGGGGAAGATTTGTGTAATTCCTGAATCATTCTTTTTCAAATCGAGTGTTCAACTTTTGTCGCAGATTCCTCCTGGGTTTTACTATTAAAAATTGAATACATCGACCAATAATATGTAATGTGAATTACCGGTAATTTACCGGTAAATTTAATAAAAAATTTCGGTATTACCGTTTAGCGGTTTTTAGAAAACGTGCAGTAATTGCATTCCCTACCTGTGATCGATCAGAGTACTCCAATTAATTGACCGATCGAGTATTCTCCTTGTATAATTTTCACTGAAATATTCATTGTAAAACGAAGAACAGTCAAATCAATAACATGTGCCCCTCTGAAATTTCTTTCTGGTTACAACCCTGTTATGCTGAGTGAGAGACTTTTTCAAAATTTTTGCACCCGATGGCTCGGATGGCGTCTGATTTTTGGTTCTATTTCGAAAGTTTCTTAAAATAACTTGTCGTGATTTGTGAACGATATAATCCCGTTCGTGTTAAATTTATGAAAATACTGAAGAAAATTTGCAGGGAAATATTTCTTCATTTAAAACTGTTAGGGAACATCTGGTAAAATTTCATTAAAAAATCATTTCTAAAAATATATAAAAATACGATAATTCGGCGAATGAACCCAATGACACAGAAGCTTTAAGTTAACAATTTCAAATTTCTCCTTGCTACCCAATTAACTTTGAAAGCAATTTGAATTACATAAGTTTATTTCAGCCATAAACATTTACCAAAGAAGCAGATTCAATTTGCTGTAACTTATCATCTATTTTCTTACTTGTTTGATATTCCTTTTACGGCTTCAAATTACACCATTTTCTCATCAGAAACTCAACAAAAAATGTGAATTTAATTTGTACTTAAAAAAGTTTTCTCATTGAAATATTTTACCGAATTCCAATACCAAGAATAATTTCGCAATCACTTCAAAGCGAAAAATAATAATCGAATTTTAATATTGAAAAATTCAAATCGCATATTGACTGTCGTAAACGTGTTTCCCCCGGTAAATAAAATCCACTCTTTCGCGTTCTGTGACAAAAACACACGCTTTTTGCGATAATCGATGTGAATGTGTGTACGATACCTTATTGATTCCTTTTTCAATCAATACTGAAATCGTTTCGATAAAAATCCAAAAATTTGGAAAAAAGTAATGTGCACACACGAGCGTACATTGTCATTCAATATATCATAATTGCATTACAGCCGTTTGCTCTCTCCCCTCTACTATTACTGATGTGTACGCATAATGAAAATAAGTTTCAAAAAATTGAGAAAACACCCTAAAAATACAAAAATCATTCATATTTCCACTACATGCTTAACTCCGCCTTGTGTACAACAATACTATACGATTGTTGTCTGAAGAAAGGCACTTGAATGATTTTACAATACGAGAACCAGCTGATAGTAAAGTGTGCTAGGACTTTGTGGCTCGCTTTGTGCATTTCTTCACCGCATTAATTTTGATTTCTTTTTTATTTTTGTAGGAAGTGTGGTAAGTAGTGTAGTAATAACTTATGTCGACGTGGTTTAGGTTGATGTAATGCCGTTTGCTTATGATATTTATATTCTGGAGCAGGTAGATAAGGTGTGAAGGAAAGTAAAATTAAATGCCTTCATATACGAAAGAAAAATTTATGCGTTAGGTATATTACATAGCACATTTCAAATAATAAGTTCGTGAGTTTAGATAACTAATGGACGTGGAGACGTGCAGAAAATTAAAGATATTTCTCACTAAAGGTTGGGTAAATTTGCAACATCTTCGAATTGTTTATTGAACGTCGCCATTGTTAATACACTTGCTCCTGCAGAACGTTTTAATTCAATAATACTGAAGATATAGCTGAGAGGTACCAAGGATCAATGATAATTAACGCTAATCTCACGTTTCATTCGCTGGTATCGATTAGCTATCCGCTAATCACCCAAATTGTGAGTCGCTATCTCTAAAATAAATGATTTTTTTTCAATTGCTGTTATCTCTAGCCTTAGCAACAAAAAAGATCCGTTCCTCCGTCCGTCTTCACTTTTTGTCTAAGCGGCTGCAAATGTCCATCTTGTGATCCAAGTTCAAAAATAATCAAAATCGGTCCCAAAACGCGGATTTTCGAAAGTGTGGGAAAATGTTCACAAATATCTCAACAAGTACACTTCAATTACAGCACGAAAATCGTTCCATTTCGGTGTAAAATAAAGTTTCCGATCGTACAAAACTGTGGAAACTTTTCTTATGGATATCGGTTAAGTTGTTCGGGTACTCGGACCCATGGAGTGCACGAAATCAGTCAAATCGACTATGTGATAGGAGGTGTTTTTTCGAATGAAATTTAGAGATTTACTTCCACAGACAAAGTTTTAGCGAACACGTGCTTCAGAGTCTCTCAAAAAGAATTACCCAATCCTGGAATACAGCCACTTCTAGAATTGAGAAGAACTGTGGCCGTTAGAAAGTTGCTTCCAAAGAAAAAGTTGTAAAGTTGTAAGTTGTTTGTACATAACTCGAGTAAAACTTTCCGATTTTCAAAAATTTTTTGGTGTTTGACCGACAATTAATAAAAGAAACTTTTGCCTGTGCTTAAGGCTCAAGTGGACCTCATGTCGGTTGTGGGTCCTAAGCTCGGCCCTAACAAAAAAAAATTCTACTGTGTTGCAGAGCAAATTGAGGTAAACATTTTTGTCTATGGGAGTATATGACCGAGGGCCCTAGCCCAAAAAATGGTTCTTTGCTATGTTGTGGAGAAAATTGGGGAGAACATTTTTCTCTACTTGGTGGTCAATTTTGTGCTTTCGGAAAATTTTTTCTTTCAGGGTTTTTCAATATTGTCCTATCGTCCCTTTTCAATACATTTTAATGTGGACGTAAGGCAGTTCGAGTCTTTTCGTAACATCAACTCTGTTTGCCGCATCTATTCTGATACGTACGGTTCCTTCATATGTTTTCTTTATGAAAAGTGTGAACTCCATCACGTTGTGTAAATAGTCTCTTTCGCATACTTTGGCTATTTGCACATTGTAAAAATAGTCTCTTTATAATCCTCAGGCACAATGTGCAAATAGCCAAAGTATATGGAAGAGACTATTTGCACAATGTGCTACGAGTGACTTCCTTTATTAAACAAGTTGAACCCAGCAAATAGCAAGCTACTTTTACCAAGCTTAGTAAGGACACGAACAAGACAGATCACTCTCGACGCAGAAGTAGGGTACCAATGATGAAAAAAGAAATTGTATGGCGGCTAATGTCATTGATTGAAAAGAAAACGAACTTGCAGACTAAGTACTAATACAAACCCTGGACAGTGGACAGGTAGTGTGGTGGGGCAGTAATCTGAAAACAATTTTTTAGTAGAAAAGTTAACAGAAAAGTTAACAGTTGTGAACAACTTTCAATGCAATTCTTTGTAGTCCTTCAAGGTTTCTATTCAATGAAGCATTAGGGCTGTCCCACACACCCACACAGTATGTGAGACGGGAATGAATCAACGAGAAGTACAGTATTTTAAGGATCTTTACCGTCTTCAGTTTTCTAATGATCCCAATCTGACTGGACAAAAACATAAAATTTCCGAACGTGTTTCATAGAACGTTTTATGCCTTTTTTTTGATTTTACGTCTGCAGGCCTCAGCTCATTTCAGATGACAAAAATAAACTTAATTCAATTGATAGATAAGAAATCTATCTTCTCCCACGCTAATGTCGATCATGCGGTTTCTTTGTTCCTATTTAATCGTTTCCACCATTTCCATTTATATCGTTATTGTTCTTTGTATTAACCTTAAATTCCGTTATTTAATATCTTTTATAACGTTCACTTGATGGCGATCTCGCCCACTATTATTTCTTTTTTCTTCCTCAGTTTTTTTTCCGAATTTATCCGACCTCAATCTGGCAACGACTTAAACCAATAAGACTCCCACAGCACCCCGCCGGCGAACAACCATTCATAGGGCACCCCAACCAACTAGCCCCAAAGGAGCCATGATCTCAATGGATCACACAGGCGGCCTATTTAGCCCGGTTGCTATAAGATCACTTCCTGCTCCTTCCTCACTGCCAAATTGAAAATATGTCACACAACACCAAATTCATAGAATTCACTAATTCTTTAATTTCAATAAAAACATAATCTGTCCACTTCAAAACTAAATCTTAAACAAATCACATAACACTTAATCCATTCAGCAGGTTTAAAGGCCGGGGCTCAAAAAATATAATGCCAGAACGCGGACCTACTAGAGGTCAAAGAGTCACCTTGTATAAAATTAAATTGCCCACACCTGAAACGCGTCCACCCAGATTGAGTATCAGAACGAGAATGACGTTCGCAACTAGTAACAGAACAACAGCTTATGCTACTGAGTGTCGAACTTTAGACGCCTCTGTTGTATAAAACGTTGCATGCAAATAGGTGCAGAGCTCTTTAGTAGACGCACGATGTATATTATGACACTCGGTCTGTGGCCGCGAGTCATAATTACACATCTAGTGCCTAATAGAGTACTTTGCACTCGGTTGCATAAATAACTATTTCCCCACTCAAAACTAGTGATAAATAAACTGTTTTCGCGCTTGAAAAGTAGTGGTAAAAACCAAGGGCAGATAAATATAGAAAATCCTTTGTCAACCTTTCCGAAAAATTCCATAAACAAATTGAAAATCCTCCCCCAGATCTTAGAAAATCCCATACAAATGAGAAAATCCTTTGTCAACGAAACTTATGATTTTTTTCAATTTCAATTCATATATTTCATGAAAATATAATTTGTAACATCATTGTAGTACCATTGTGTACACAATTATAATGATTATCTCTGCTCCTCGATAAAAACTGCTTTCGTAACTGCTTTTTAGTTATGAAAAGTACCCCATTTTTAACTTAACTTAACTTAAACTTAACTTAACTTAAAACATCATGAGAAAGTTCTATATTCGCAACGAAATTGCATAAAAATTACTAATTCGTGCTTAAAAAGGATGTTTTAGGTGCTTTTAGATTCTAAGGGCAGATAGAATCGTCAATTTTTTTTTTTTAGATTTTTCAGATGGGTGATCATCTCTGACCGCGAACACAGGCTATAGTGGCCCTTTGTTCTCCCGATTCATCATTAAAATCTGGAAGCCTTCGTTAAGGCCTCCACACCACCTTAAACCACACAAGACAACAGGCTCATAGGCAGGGCTGAACCTGGTAGATGAAGCCTGAAACCGTAATCTCAGCGGTGAAACCACAAAGCGGTCGATCCAGGCCGCCTCCTACTCAGCGGTGCACAGCTGTCACGTCACGCAGCAGCAAACCTCACCCTGTAGCCCAGAACTCGTCTTCCGACTAGCCGTCCCATCATCTTATCCGAAATGATAAGAGGTGTGTACACGAGCCAGCCCTGTCCGAAAACAAGTCTCTGTTCCACAACCCGCAGGTGAAACCGGGCGGAGAGGCAAAGCCTAAGAATGTCATGACTTCGTCACACCGTTAAACGGGGTGGCAGTCCGGCCCAAATGTCTCACAGTTTCCTCACAGAGAACAACTGTAGAATCGGCAATACTTGATATACAACAATTTGTCCTGAGTTTTCTGAATTTTTCAATCAGGGGAACAAATTTAGGACGATCGGTTGAACTGAAGTCACAGGATTTTGCCTTTGCATTGACCATGTAAATTTGAGGTCATTGATGCTGTTGGACTATCTTAATACAGTTTCGTATTACACATTCGGTAATATGAAATTAGAACCAAATATATTCAATTACAATCAAAGAAACATACGTTCTCTCTCCTGAATGTAACATATATGTTAGTTTTTTTCCGCATGCCATGAATTCTTATTGATATACGGATGTGTATTATAACTATGCGTATATGGTACACTTGAAATATAAGTCATGTAGATTTTCATCTCATATCGCAGAGCACATAAAAACGAGAAAAAATTTAATGAAAATACCGTACGAAAAACGGGCTGGAACATATACAAAATACACTGAAAAATGAGAAAACTCTTGGTAAATATTGATCGAGAGGGGAGAAAGTGAAGGAAGTCCTGTTGAGGAAAATTGTTTTTTTTTTGAACATCTACACACATTTCTTCCTACAATATTGGACAGAGTAGCCGGTCATAGTATTATAAATGTATATATATAAATCTACTCACACAAGCACACATTTGGAAACTTTTTTTTTGCTTTTCATTTCATGAAAAACTTACATACCAGAACCGGCGAAAGTCTTAGCTCGGCTATAAAAACCCAAATAAAAATTGTACATGTACGATAAGCACATACACATCGAACGCTATAGAACGTATAATTTTAGTTTTGGGGGGTAGTAGGGCGACTTTTTTTCCTTTTATTCTTTGACGAAGGATGAGTTGATGATATGAACGTTAAAACAGAAAGATCTATTAAATTTGAAATGAGGTTAGAATTGTGTGATAAAATTCTCTTTTTTTGATATTTAATAGCATTGTTGATGGGTTTTCTGTGAAATGTTTTAGTTTGAGTCCATAATGCAAGTGAGGATTGAGTTTTGGGGACCATATGAATAAAATTAAATGAACAATAAAAGTTTAGTAGAAGCAACTATTAGCTTTACAATGTCACGACATATCACATCATACACAATTATCTTATCTTTATGTTTTCATTTAGAGGAGTTTAGTGCGAAAAATGAATCGAGAGTGATATAGCGAAAATTTGAATCAACTCATAACCGATTTTTGATTTTAACAAATACTCACTCGTTCGATTACTTATTCAGTTCTGAGTAATACGTGTTTTTTGTTCTGAAAATATCGTATTGTATGAGTACCGGGACGCTACGTAAATGGAGATTATGTGGTATATGTTGAATAGCTGCAACCATTGGGATTGGGAAAATTCCAATACAGACAATTTTACACGAACATTTGACGCACGCAAGCGATGGAACCCACACAAATTGACGGACGACCAAAAGAATACTGGTGTGAAATGATGCCGAGATGCTATCAAGAAATTCGATAAATGGGCTTTTGATTCAGTAAATAGCAACGTAACAGGTGACGAAAGTCGGATTTATAGCTATGCTCCCAAAACTAAACGGCAGTCTACCGTTTGGGTGTTTCAAAATGAAAATTTTCTAACTGTTCGCGCTCGTGTGTCGCCAAGCGACTGGTCGCTACTTTCTTCAAAAAATGTGGTCACGTGGACAACTAAATGATTGTAAAAGAGTAAATTGGCGTTCAAAGAATTATGTACAAAACGTCGAAATCGCAAGTGCCATGATCACAGAAGGAGAAAATCAATTTGACCAATGTGTCACTAGTCACTATGAGACTTTTATTTGTTTCAAAATGTCAAGAATAAGTTAGGTGGGAAGATATTTTCATCATCGGAAGCTTCTGTTGCGGCATACGTAAAAAATAGCTAAAATCGCAACTTCCGGATGGAATCAATGTTTCGAAAAATGGTTTTTAAGGATGAAAAAGGTTATTATATTGGTGAATATTTTCAGAAAAATCATTTCATGGGCGATTCCTGAAACTTCTAGCATGCCATTCGTATACTTTTGTCCTCTAATCATTTTGTCCTCTAGATTCAAGTGGAGAATCGGGAGAGCAAAAACCGAATTTCGCCCACAGTTTTTGAGCGTTTTCTTATTACATCGTAAACATTACGAGGTCAAACAAATAATTCATTTGAGGCCGTTCATAAATAACGCCCAAGTTTTTTTTCTAAAATTGTTGATCCGTCGCTTTCCATATTTTTGCAGAACCCGCTCTTTTATTTACTGCCAAGTCTGGAATGCACTATCTTCACTTTACCAATGGAAAAAAATATATTTTTTAAAATGTTATTGAAATCCATGGTTGTGCTCGCTAACGATTTTTTCAGCGACACTAACGCTAACGCTAGTTTCAAAAAATATAGCGCCGCTAGCGTGATTCGCTAGAAGGCGGTCGCTAACCTTCACTAATTACATTATCTTTAAAATATTTCAAACGAAATCCCAACGCAAAATATTTTTGTCGAAGATCACTTGCGAACAGGCAAACTATGTACAAATAACTATTTCCGAGTTCCCCAGCAACTTTGCAGTTGTACGTTGCGATCATGGGCGCGCGGTAGTGATGCGCCCGTGACGCAAGTCCCCATACGATCAAAACATTAGGAAAAGGAAAATTTTTTTTCGTAGACTTCGGAACCATATGCAGCTAAGTTTTGACTTTTATCCCTTGCGTCGTATCCCCTTGAGACCTAGTTTTTCGGATTCTACTTAATTCTACGTACAAAAAGGCCGACGGTGGTATGGGACGAATTTAGGGGGAAAATTGATTTTTGTTTTACATTTTGTTTTTGTTGAAGAGATGTTTCGTGTCAAAGGAAATTTTTTTCGGCGAAAATTTTTTTCGGTGAAAATTTTTTTCGTCGGAAATTTTCACCGGAAAACTTGGTTTCGTCGAAATATGTTTTGTCGCTGAACATTTTGTTTTCGCTGAAAATTTTTTGGGGAAATTTTTTCCCCATCGAAAATTTTTTTGCTGAAATTTTTTTTTCGCCGCATTTTTTTTTGCTGAAAATTTTTTTTCGCCGGAAATTTTTTTCGCTGGAAATTTTTTTTCGCCGGAAATTTTTTTCGTCGGAAATTTTTTCTCCAAAATTTGTTTGCTATTTTCTTCCAAAACTACTGGTATCACAACAAAAACCATTTTTAAAAAGGAAACGTGACGCAAGTCCTCGTCTCTTCTTCCAAAACAACTGATATCAGTTTGTGTGACGCTTACTGCTTCGGAACGCAAAAAAGTCTTTTGAAATATTTTCACTTTCGATTAAAGAAATACATCACAAATGCCGGACCCTCCCAACGTAATAACTTTTCTGCACTTTTAGATTTCGCACGCCTGGCTACCCGTACTCCACACATCACGCAAAACTTAATTTTTTTTTTCGTGTCAAATCTGAAAGAACAGAAAAACTATAACATTGGGGGTCCGGCATTGTGACGCATTTCTTTAATCGAAAATGAAAATATTTCAAAAGAATTTTTTGCGTTCCGAAACTGTAAGCGTCACCCAAATTCATATCAGTTATTTTGGAAGAAGGGACGAGGACTTGCATCACGTTTCCCTTTTAAAAAGGGTTTTTGTTGTGATATCAGTAGTTTTCGAAGAAAAGAGGAAAGAAATTTTGGAGAAAAATGTTCGGCGAAAAAAATTTCCGGTGAAAAAAATTTCCGGCGACAAAAAATTTTAGGCATAAAGAAGTTTTCGGCGAAAAAAATTTCCGGAGAAAAAAAATTTCCGGCGAAAAAATTTTTGGCGAAAAAAATTTTCGGCGTAAAAAACTTTTCGGCGAAGAAAAATTTATACGCTCAACTTCCTCTACAACGTATCAAAAGTTTTTTTTTGAGCTGCCGCCGCCGCCGCCGAATCGAAGCGCGGCGGCTACTACTTCCATGGGCGAAAATGATACCTTCAACTTCCTCTACAACATATCAAAAGTTTTTTTGAGCCGCCGCCGCCGCCGAACCGAAGTGCGGCGGCTACTACTTCCACTGGAAGAAATGATCCCCTGAACTTCCTCTACAACATATCAAAAGTTTTTTTTTGAGTCCCCGCCTATTTTCCGCCATGTTGGCGGTCACCTTGATACACTACACACCCAACCCAACAGTTTTCCCTTTGACACCAAACCTCAATCTCAAACACCCACTCTTGTCTCATACAAAATGTGCTACCGTACATTATTACACACACAAACACATACATAAGGGCTTATATGGCGCCTTGTAAGAGCGTAGAATGCCCACCGGAAGGTCCTGCAAAATTTCAAGAAAAGTTGTCGAGCCGTTCTCGAGAAAATTCCAAAAAAAAAGTCGTTTTTCATACAAGTGTCAATGGAAATCACTAAATAACATGATTCCGCCGTCTGCGAAAAAAAAAATTCTAAATTTTTTGATCGTATGGGGACTTGCGTCAAGGGCGCATCGCTACCGCGCGCCCATGATAGCTGCGAAAGCATATTAAAAGGCAACATAAAAAATCGGAGTATAACAATTTGCACCGACAGTCAGGCTGCGATCAACGCGCTATCCTCAGTAACCTTAAATGTCAGGAAAAACTCAACGAGGCGACCACATTCAATAAAATCCACCTGGTATGGGTTCCAGGTCACTCAGGTATCGTAGGTAACGAAAAAGCTGACGAGGTAGCTAGAAAGGGAGCACAAAGAACACGGAGCCGTTACTGAAAATTGCACTCATTCATCAAGAACAGAATAAATAAGACAAGGGCGACCAGATTTAGTAAACATTGGCATTGTTGTCAATCAAAAAACTGCATCAGAATTAACAGGTCAAATTCCAAATTTCTACTGAATGTGAACCGCACAAGGCTGAAAATTTTCATAGGCGTAGTAACTGGCCACTTCGGGTTCAACAAACACCTTTATACAATCGGAAGAAGATCGAACCCGACCCGGCGGATACCATGAAGACACAGCCGAACACTATCTCTGAAACTGTCCCACTTTAATTACTAAAAGAAGAACTTAGGCGGCTGCACAATCAGATACGACCTGATGAAAAATCTGAATCCAAAGGACATCCTGAAATATATTAATAGTACAGGTAGGTTCTAAACAGTAAATGTCTGTTAATGTAGCTAGCACAAATTGTTAGAATTGATAGCTCGAATGAGGATAAATAAAACGGCAGTACACTTGGTGAATGATAAACGAAGAAGGAGGTTTATTGACAGTTGTTGAATGATCTTAAATATCTACATTTACGTGACATGTACCCGTGGTACTATATGATCAGCGAGATACGAATTCAAATCTCAACACAAATGGACTCGAATGGCGGCCCCCGTGCGTGCTCTTCTTAGAGGGAGCGGCTAATTTTGATAAAAAAAATGTGAAAAGTAGGTCACACATGGTCGGCGGCGAGAGAACGTTTTTAAAACTTAAATGCAACGGCGGCGAGAATAGACGGAGGGAAGTCTGGATTAGTTAAAATGTTTCCTGGTAACGGCGGCACAATTTTTATTGCTTTCTTCGTAGGCGATCGGTGCGGTACTAAAGATTTTCGTCGAAAATGGGATCAACAAATAATAGTTATTTGCGTGTCTATTTCGAATGGTGGATTTTAAATAATTACTAAAAGAGACATGTATAGGACTCTACGTGCGCAGGATTAAATCACAAAAAGAGCTTTAATTCGATTCTGACGAATGTAAAAAGTGTTTACTCTAAAGTCATTCATTCATTCAATCTAATTATCATTTATCTTTCTTTGAGATACTTTGAAACTAGATTTGAAGTGATCCAAATTTTAGTTCAATGCTTCATCTCCATGCCAAAAGAAAACCATGGAATGATAAAACATCAACAACACTTTTCATGTGTAGCTATGTCTTTGCTGCGTGTATTTTAGCTCCTTATGTGTCTGAATCGGCGAAAATTTATTCATATCTCTTCTT
>WJQU01003957.1:0-16137 GCA_029228625.1 Pseudolycoriella hygida
TGTATGTTTCACTTGATGGGGCTCATTTTAATTATTGAAAATCAAAGTTTGGACTTCTCACTACAAAAATGCGGAATTTCTTCTGTCGAATAACTTTTGAATTGTTAGAAAAATCATTTGAAAGAACGCTACTTCGGACACTGAAAACACTTTGTGTTGTGTACTTTTCGCTTATATTTACACATCCCAAGTAACAATTTGAAAACCAACAACTTATTCGCTAAAATAACGTCATTATAACGCTGCCAGGACCGTTATTTAAAGGTCATTGCCCAGTTGTAAAGAGACCTAAGTTATTTAACCGTCAACAGACCGTTACTTGACCAATAAGTTTCCCTTGAAATTTTTTTTTTGTTAAATAGCCGTTATTTTACGGTTAAATAACTTAGGTCTTTTTGTAACTGGGCAATGATAGTTAAATAACGGTCCTGGCAACGTTATAATGACGTTATTTTAACCTTTCTTCGCATAGTGTTGTATACACACAAGATCAATTAAATTACATATTTTAACCGTAGCAACCTATAGTTTTTAAAATGTTATGAACAATTCCAATACCAAAAATGTCGCTAACCGAAATAAAACTATTGAAAATTATTGATAATTGGGATGAAAGCGAAGATGAATTTATTGAAAATGATGATGAAGATGACGCTGAGTTCTGTCTAACTGTAAAAAACGTAATAAGAAAGGCAACATCAAAGTCGAATGCCCCAAAATCTAAGCCACGCAAGGCAGCAGAAAAGCGACTCATTGAAGTACCCAAGAAAAATAGTACGAATAAACAAAATAAGAAGAGGAAGAATGATCGCATATTGTGGAACTATCCTCATTCAAAATCATTTTCGAAAAATGAAATCAAAGTTGAATTCAAAGGTGATGAAAAACTAACTGAAAATATCATGAAGTTGGATACACCGTACGAATTTTTCACATATTTCTTCGACTCCAATGTAAAGAACATCATACTTAGTGAGTCAAATAAATATGCAAGCGAAAATATGGAAAAAAAAAAACGGATCGATTTATCAAAGACTGACCTAAACCAGTACATCGGCATATGCTCGTTGATGTCAGTCATCCAAATTCCAAACATTCGTCGATATTGGGCTCCTATTACAGGCGTACCGCTTATTCAGGAAACAATGGCTTTGAATAAATTTGAGCAGATCAAGAGACAACTTCATTTCAACGACAATCAAAATATGTTACCAAAAACTCACAAAAATCATGATCGTCTGTTCAAAATCCGTCCACTTATATCTGCTCTCATAACACGATTTGAAACTGTGCCACTAGAAAAGTGTTTATCTGTGGATGAGCAAATTTGTTCAACAAAAGCGAGAAGCTACCTCAAGGTGTATATGCCCAAGAAGCCTAACAAATGGGGTTTCAAGATTTTCGTATTTTCTGGCAGTCGCTCCGGATTTTGTTATAACTTCGAGATATTCACAGGCCAAGAAAATGATGCAACAAGACGTCTAGCGGGTGAGAAAGACCTAGGGGCCAGTGCAAATGTCGTTGTACGGCTGATGAAAAAGGTTACGAATGATCTCAATTACCGAGTTTGCTTCGATAATTATTTCTTAAGCATATGACTTATCGCTGAGCTTTCCAAGCGAGGAATCCATTCCGTGGCTACAATAAGAAAGAACAGACTATACAATAACAAATTGCCAGATGATAAAACGATGATGTCACTACCTCGCGGTTCTTCAATGGAAATGACCACAAGAATTGAAAACATTGAAATAGCGAACGTGGCGTGACGTGATAACAAAATTGTAAATCTGATCTCCGATTACGTTGGCACCAACCCTCTACAATCAGTTCATCGCTTCGGCAAGAAAGTGGGCAAAAAAGTGTCTATCGATTGCCCTAATATTGAAAAAAAGAGTATAATAGCTGCATGGGGGTGTTGACCTTCTAGATAGCTTTATTGGACGGAACAAAGTAAAAATACGATCGAAGAAGTGGTACATCCGAATCTTTTATCATTTACTAGACGTTACCATCACAAACGCGTGGATAAGTGCGTAAATATACAACGAGGCGTGGATAAAAAAAAGTGTTTGACACTTGCTGACTTTCGCTTGAAGTTAGGTGAAACGTTATGCAAATTTCGCTCTGCAGCTCGCCATGTTGGTCGTCCATCGACTGGAGTCAGTAAAAAAATAGCGCTCAAACGACGACACCACAGAAACTGCCCACTACCACCGAAAGAAGCACGCTCGGACACATTGGACCATTTTCCAATATGGGCGGAAAAACGTTTACAGTGCAACGTGCCTGGATGTAAGGGGTATACGTCAGTGAAAATTTCGAAGAGCCGTGTTTCCTGTGCTTCAAGAAAAATCGAAACTGTTACCTTCTATTTCACAACTCCTAAATTTGAACGCTGGAACCAGATTCCACTATGTTGTTACGGAGTCACGTTTGCTTAAAATAAAGTTTGTAACTTACAACCTTGTAAATAAATTATTAAAAAAAAAAATTTGCCTTTTTTTAAATGCGAAAGCATTCTTGATAAGACTGAGACCAGAGGTCTGCATGGTTAACTGTTTCACTATTTTTTTCAAAACAGAAAATGGTCTAAAATAGAACTATAAATATTTTTGGTTTTAATTTCAACCATAAAATATTTGGTTATATTGAATACTAGAAATTTTATGGTAATATTTTTAACTAGAAAATAAATGGTATAAAATTAAACCATAAAATTTTTAGTTATATTTAAAACTATCGCGAATCTTCATGATTTGATGAGAAACGTCTAAATTTACAATTTTCTTGAAAACTCACTAGAAAAAAAAATGGTACTAATTTTCACCATTTTATTTTTTCGTATTATGTAATACTAAATTTTTGTTAGTTAAAAATATTACCAGAAAATTAATGGTATTATTTTTAACCATTTTTATTTGGTTTATATTAATACCATTATTTTTTGGTACTCTGTAAAACCAGAAATAAAATATTGAAACAGTTAACCATGCAGACCTCTGACTGAGACATTCTCCAAAACAATGTCGACGATATAGAATTGATGCAAAGTTAATTGTTCAATAGCAATAAACTAGAAATTTGTAAACGTGTAGTAGTATAACGAAAAAAGTGGTGACCAAATTCCGACAAACTCTTCTTCTTTCAAAATATTAACCGAATGACAGGCCCAGTGAGTAAGTGAGTAGTACAGTAATCCCATACTTTTTCTGTACCGAGTAATGACTTTCGAAGCGATTACGAATCAATTATTTTGGTAGGGTAAAAAAAAGAGATGACAGTAATGGATTTCGAATGCATTCGCAACAATCTACTTTACTCCAGAGTCTTTGTTTTGACACATGGACAGTCATATTTTAGAAAATCGCGGATTTATAGGATTTTTTTAATTTCATTTTTTACACTCCTCAAAATTATCCATGCAACGAAAGGTTAACCAACAAGTTTTTGGTTTTCAAATTGTTACTTGGGTATATTTACAAAGGCCAATTGTTTTACGATTAAAATCGAATCTGCGCCTAATTTCGCACCAAATTGTGGAAAAACATTCTTATAAAGCGTTTTCAACGAAAACTCTGAAGTGGTTGATTTGTTTACGTTTTTTTATTTACTCGTTTATTTACTTGTCACGTTGAAGAAACGTCAATATGAGCCACATCAGTGGTTTTTTAATTGTTTTAAATTAAATAAAAATGATTTTTAAAAATTTTTTTACGCAATTTGGTGCAAAATTATGTGCAGATTAGATTTTAATCGTAAAGCATTTGATCTAATGTGTAAATAAATGTGAAAAGTGCAACACAAAGTGTGCCAGTGTACAATGCAGTGCCATTTTCAAATAATAGTTTCATTAAGCCCGAAACTTATTTTGTACATTTTGTTCCCGCAATTTTGTAGTGAAAAGTCCAAACTTTGATAATTATAGAAACGAGTCCCAAAAAGTGAAACATACGCGAAAATGATTAACGAAATGCAACTTTTGCAAATAAATAAATGAGCTTACAGCGAGTTGCCACCAGACGGCTCTTTAGTACGTAGCCTGCCCTGTTAAAGCGTGGATTAATATCTTGGTCATACAGCTCAGCCCAGAGCCCAGTAAACTTTCCGTTGTTAAGAGATTCACCGTCATGACAATGGATGTTACCGATGTTACCCAATCGAAATATACATTCCAAGGAATATTTAGGTATCTTCATTTGACAAGCTCATTGATGATGCTGATGATAGACCATTGCCATGATATTTCACGTATACCATCATTGACACCGCCATACATCGAACAACCAAATACTAGAAAACGACAAATTTCCAGACTTCAAATAAAAGTTTGACACCAAAACAAGAAAAGTTTCAATTTAATTTGCGGTCATAGTACATACAATTTCTTCTTGGTGAATCTACTGACCCTTTGTAATTTCAAGTCTGTTATGGTGAATTGCGAGGCAAAGTTCGTGTACCCGATGTGGAGCACTGAGTTAGTTTTGTTTGTATGTGTTTAACGCTTTTACAACACTCAATCAACAATTGACAATGAACAATCGATAATCAACAATTAAAATAACATTCGATTGATATTGATTTTTGAAATCAATCGATAATCGATTTCTAGAAAATAATCGATATTTTATCACTCGAATGATTTATCGAACATGACTAATTAAAGATAACCTCAATTGGAAGAGTATCTTCGTGCCCAACTTTCCATAGAGTAAAAAATTTCGCGGTATTATTTTCGTTAGAAATTAGAAATAGACAATCTTCCAAATTTCATCGAATAATTACAAAATGTTTAAAGGAGCAAAACATTGACTGATTTCCGCGCGTCGCCAGTCAAAATGGTTTATCACATTCCTCAGGGTATGGCAAATCTTTGGGCTCCAGAACTACACGCAGTTCGCGGAAATCTTTACATCTACTTCGCAATGGATGACGGAAACAACGACTATCACAGAATGTACGTTATTAAGGCATATAATTCATCCGATCCAATGGGTCAATGGGGTCCAGCTAAAAGGTTAGTTATGTTAGACAAACATGCATACGGTTTCCGAGTACCATTTCTGTAGGTTGTACACTGAAGATGAAATCGATTATTGGGCGATTGACGGAACAATTTTTGAGTATAATTCAAAGCTCTACTTCATATGGTCGGGTTGGCCGGATGTCAATGTTGGATTTCCACAAAATTTGTATATTGCTGAGATGTGTGATCCAGAGACCATTTGTAGCAAACGAGTCCTTCTACGAGAGCCGAAATTTGATTGGGAAGGACCTTTATTAGAAGGTCCCTACATTTTACAAAGAGCTGGAAGAGTTTTTCTCGTGTTTTCTGCTCATACCACGTGGGGGTAAATTCATATTATAGTTCTACTACCCCATAAAAAGTGAGAATTTCAATTACCTGAACAGACCAGACTATTGTCTTGGAATTATGGGTATTGATAACCAGATGGATGTTATGGACTCCTACAACTGGTGGCATAACAACGATGGTTGTGTTTTTTATCGCAATGACAACGAAAATGTTTTTTGCACCGGACATGCATCTTTTACTACATCGACAGGTAATTACAAATATCTTCCTGGAGTAGTAAAATATCCTACATTACAGTGTGTATCCCCTGCGTTTTCCTTTAGACTTTAACCCGGCTTCGGTTGGGGTTTTGAGTTCGGTTCTAATCGGGCCTCTTTTTAGACCCGTACGAGAAACGAAGCTCTTCGAAAAGTGGTCTATTGCGTTTACTACGGCGTTTGTAACCAGTCGAATTTCGATCCACGAGTAAGTTACTTTTCCGTTTCAGGGTCTAAATAAGAGAAAAGTCTTTTATGGGATTGAATCTGGGCACTATCGGGCCAAGGGTCACCGAGATGGGGCTGTTCAAGTGGTTTTTGGTCTTTTGTACATAACTCGAGTAAATCTTTTCCGATTCAGATTTGTAACGGTGTAAAAAAATTCTCCGAACGCACAAAATTGACCTCCAAATAGAGAAAAATGTTCTCCTCAATTTTGTCTAAAACATAGCAAAAAACTATTTTTTGGGCTTAAGTAGAGGCCTCGGATACATACTTCCATAGACAAAAATGTTTCCCTCAATTTGCTCGGCAACATAGCAAAAAACTTTTTTTTTATGTTAGGGCCGACCTTAGGACCGACATGAGGCCCACTTGAGCCCTAAGCACAGGCAAAAATTCTTCTACAAATTGTCGGCCGTGCCGAGATCTTTCAAAAAAAAAAGTTTTTGAAAATCGGAAGAGATTTACTCGAGTTATGTACAAAAAACACGTAGGGCCCTAACAAAGACTCCTTTTTAGTGCCCTACCTAAGTCTAAAGACTCAAATCGAAAAATGTTTCTTCCATAAATTGTCGGTCATGCCCAGATCTTTCAAACAAAAACAATTATGAAAATCGGTAAAGATTTACTCGAGTTATGTACAAAAAACACATAGAGCCCTAGCAGATCGTTTTTAGTGCCTTAGCTAAGTCAAAGGACTCAAATTAAAAATAGTTTCTTCCATAAATTGTCGGCCATGCTCAGATCTTTCAAACAAAAAAAAAATTATGAAAATCAAAAAAGATTTAATCGAGTTATGTGCAAAAGACCAAAAACCACTTAAACGGCCCTAGCTCGGCGGCCCTGAGGCCGACAGTGCCCAGATTCAATCCCATAAAATATTTTTTGACTACCTTTCAGGAAAAAAAAAGTTTTTGAAAATCGGTCAAGATTTAGTCAAGTTATCGTGTTGACGGACAGACAGACAGACCGACAGACGGACATTGTTTTTTTCGCTGATTTGTCATCTGGAGGCAACAAAAAAAGTTTCCCCCTTACTCCCGGGTTCGAATTCGCAATGTAACAAACGTGGTAGTAAACGCATCAGACCTACGTACTTCGCACGGGTCTAAAAAGTTCTATATACGAATATTTGGGATTTCGTATTGAACAAGTTCGTACCAATTTAACCCTCGTCTTCAAGGTTTTGAATGAAAGATCTGGACTCCTAGAAATCACGAATCAAAAATTTGTGAAAGGAGGAGGGTCCCGATGGCATTCCTTCGAATTCAATGGAAAATGTGTCCTGCACCTTTATGCCTCATTTTTAAAACCCTCTCATCTCCCCTCTATGTGGACGTCATTTATGGATGACCCCTAGAACTTGTACATTTTACAGAGTACCTTGTGTCTTTTCAACGAGGTCCACGGGGAATGTCCCACTATGCTTGGTACAAGGGCAGAGCCCCATGCTTGTGTGGCTGTCTGCTCATCCTGGGTCTGCGGCGTGAAGACTCTAAACGGAAAGGTACATAAAATAGTGTGTAAAGTTTAATAATGCTGCTGTAAAGTGATACTTTTTCGAAAACACACGTGTTTCCCTTGCAGAGGTCCAATTGTCACATTTCGTCTGTTACCCGAGAAATGCAGACACCATTAATGACGACGGTCCCCTATAAGCAGCAAATAACTTGAACTATGGTTACATCCCATTTTTAGATTACCTTGAGACGTGGATTGTTTTTCATGCAACGAATGATGTAAATGATCCAGGCAGTAGAAGAGTGGCTCGAGTTGAAAAATTAGATTGGGACAGCAATAACATGCCAATATTTCCTCGACCATCTGGTGATTCGATAGCTTTGCAGGTGCCTTCAGGACAACTTCAAGAAACTTATATCAATCCCGTACTTGACGGTCTTTCTGCTGATCCCTCGGCAATTTTAATAGGAGGATGGTACTACTTTGTGGTTTCCACAAATACTGAGAGGGAATTGACAATTTTGAAGAGCCGTTGGCTTACAGATTTTCGAGAAGCTGAAAGAAGCGTGGCTTATTCTGCACCTCCTGAACATAGCAATGTTTGGGCGGCTGAAATGCACATGATCAGAGGAGAATTGTATATGTACTTCACACAAGACAAAACTGGAGAATCTCACAGAAACTACGTCATTAAAGCAAATGATCCAAACAACCCAATGAATGGATGGAGTGCACCGACAAGGTAATTGGTGAAAATAGAAACGGTTCGTTGTTATCTCTATAAATTATAGACTAATGCCTGAAGATGATCATTTTTCCATCGACGGAACAGTTCTTCAATACAGCAACGGTCGTTTGTACTACATCTACTGCAGTGTCGACGATGGAGTTCCGATGAGTCTGTACATTGCCCCTATGAGCAGTCCGATGAAAATTAGTGGTCCAAGGGTTTTACTTCGGTCACCACATTCCGAATGGGACAATCACGGTGGACCAGTTAATGAAGGCCCATTCATTGTGCGAAATGCTGACAGAGTATTTCTGGTTTTCTCTGGTTCTTCGACTTGGACGCCAGACTACTGTCTTAGCATGATGGGAATTGATAACGTAAAGGATCCTCTTGTACGATCGAACTGGTGGGACGACTTAGATCGATGTGTTTTCTTTAAGAATGAAGAAGAAGGAATTTACACTACGGGTCATGCCTCATTTACATCGTCTCCGGGTTAGTTTTGTAATCTTTTTTTGTTAGCTGATTTGTGAGTCAATTGAGTTTGTGAACAGATGGTACAGAAACATGGATGCTTTACCATGCAACGGATGACCCGAATAGTAATGAGTATTCAACAAGAATTGCTAGAGCAGACAGAATAACATGGGCAGAAGATCATGCTCCGATTTTCCCAAGACCAACAAATCAACGAAGACCAGCTCCTAGTGGCCAAACTCTAGTCTTACCCACTGAAAATTTGGGTGTAACTTTTCAAGTAGCGCCACTTTTATTAATCTTTCATGTCATTGTGTACATTTTATACAATTTAAGTGTTGAATAAACACTGTTGAATATGCATTTGCAAAAGTCTCTGTAATCGCTTATCTATAAAATTCTTTTTAAAATTGGCGTCTGGCGCATGTTAAGGTAAGTTCAACTTTTTCTCTATGTTAGAATAGACCAAGATAAGACGTTGTTAACGACGGAATGTTAACGAGGAGTTGGTCAACAGTTAACTCGAAAATGTTCACAGTGTTTCGTTTGGTTGGTCAAAGATGCAACAATTCGGTTGGAGCAAAATAGTTCAAGAAAATGTTATAAAAATAGTGGGAGAATGTTGAATCTTGAACTAGGTGTGTTTCTACTCTACAAAGAATGGACAATCAAAGTAGCACGAATCGTTTGAATTAAAAAGAAATAGCCTAGTGAGCCATGAATTGAGTATAAATACGACGCGAATGTGATGAATAAAGTAAGAATAAACATGAACATCAAACGGGTAACACGCCCTACATGATTTGTTTGATTCTCAATAGGTAGAAGTAGCAGTTTTGCACTATGATAAGTGCGGGGAGAATATCTCTTCCAGCTGTTAGATTCTTTTGTGCTAACGGCCCGATTATGCCACAGTCCCCGTTTTTATGGTGAAAACAACAAGTAGTTTTGGAAGTAAGCACGAAAATTGGCACCATGGCACTTCGCGTGGAGGCAGCATCCACTTATCACCGCCACGATTCTATCTGAATTCCGCTTACGGCCACAATCTCAAAAATTTTGCTCACATTTGTGCCATATGCATTCAAGTACACACACGGACACACAACATGCTTTTACATGGGCTTCATGTGGCGCTTCCTAACAGCCCTGGCGCCCAAGCAAGGCCGGTACCCCCTCCCTTTTTTTTAAATATTATATTATATTATATAAAGAAAAAATATCAAGCCGTTTTCGAGCACGAGCCAAAAAAGTCGTTTTTCATACAAATGCCAACGGGAAACAGTAACTAACTAAGTAACAAAATAGCATGCTTTCATTAACTTTGGCTTGTATGAAAATGCACTTTTTGTATTGAAAGGGCATTTTTCCCAAATCGTCATTATCCTCTTTCTATGGGGAAAGCATTTTCAAAAAAAATACACTTACGCTACACCTAGGCGTCGGAATTTTATTATGTCTAAGAAAGGGAGTATGGCAATAACTATCGCTGCTAGTCAACAATGTAATGGTATACCGTCTGCTATGGATGAAGCCTCACCCTTTCGGTTCAAAGCTCTGCTGAAAGAATGGATCTAAGAAAGGCAATATCCGGGATAGTTGTTTCTCGTTATCAGTTTTCCGTAGAATGCAAGTGAATTTTGTATTGAATTGCTGAAGGAACGCAATGACCTTGCTGACCATGGATCGAAAATCGTCGGTTAGGAAATTTGTCTTAGATATATCGATTGAGTCTCTTGTGACACTGAAACATGACTGTGGGAGTATTTAAGGCACTACTTTTTGCGACATCACCTTCATTGGAAACCAAATCTACCTATTAACTCAGCTAACCCTTATCAGTATCGTGCTTACAACATATTTCATATCCACTTACCTAAATTTGTTGGCCTTCTATATTATGCTATTTATTTTTTCTGGGCTAGGTTAAGTGTTATTAAGTATTAAGTATTATTACTTGTTATTAAGATTACATCATTTAATTTCTAGATCGACAAGTGCGGGGCGGAGAGAAATAATAATAAAAAAAATATATTCTCTATCGGTTTCGGGCTTTAGGATTCTTTATAAAAATTATATTCTTTTGCTGATCCCTTTGCAGTGCGAGGCACAGTGGGATCACTTATTATAAATATTATGCAATGTAAATGTAAATAAATTGAATCGAAAATTGAACAATGTGAATCACACAAATTCTAATTCGACGTTATGAAAGTTCTCGACATATTTGCTTTTGTGTTTTTCAAATAACTCTCTGATTTGTTTACAAAACATTGCGTGGACCTCTCCGACCTCTTCCTCAGTGGGACTTAGAATTTTATCAACATTAATTGGCGCTCCTATGACTGAAGTGATCGGCACACGACCGTTAAAACGTAATCTCCACCCGATTTTTTCGAGTGTATTATTTTCTCCAAACGAAATCGCTGGAACAAGTGATGCACCAGTTTTCAGTGCGATTCTGGCGAATCCTTTACGATTTTTTAAAACAAATTTGTAAACATTTGGTGCGCTCAGGTTCTGCTCTCGAATTCCTCCAACTACTAATCCCGCTGCACTCGATGTAAACCCATCGCGATTGGATTCGTGATTTGGATCGTTTGATTGTTTCAGAATTGTAGTCAATGATTCCGCAGAGCACGTACTCATGCCAAGACTTAGGTACAATTCGCGTGCCGCTGGGAAGTAATAATTCATGACAATGGTAGTGAATCTTGGACGAATCCCAGGAAACAGACTTGGCCATTTCGAATAATTTGAAGCAAAATTCAAAAATCCTCCAATACTAAAATGAGAAAAGCTTTTTGTTCAGATTTCTCTAACTTAACGGAAGATTACCTAACACCGCCGTGTGGAAATATGCAAACGAGATAATTGCGGTCCGGTGGCAACTCGGTTGTTTTTACTAAATCTACTGGGAAGTAGTTGATGAGCCATTTCCACAAAGCCCAATTTCTAACCCATTGGCTTCTAACAAATGGGAATAAAAAATTGGATAGATTTTAAAATTTTTGTTTCTTTCCTTACGCAGTTCTTCCTCCATTATCTGTCACCTTTCGTAAAATACCAGAAATATAAAACACCGTGTAGGTCAAACAAATTAATCTTACGTAAAAGTTTCCCACAATCTGAAAAAAATCGACATGCAATGAATTATCTTTTTATTCTAACGACTGTTTAACCGAATCAGTAGTTATGAGAGCGATCCCCAGCTAAAAAAACTGGCATTGTTGTAGTATAGGCACTGTTGGGGATTGCAAACCAGTCAATCTTTCAAGAATCTCGCTTATGGTTATTCCAGAGCCTAAAAACCTGTTAAGCGCTAAATTCGTTTCTTTTGTGTTCCCAGTACCTCTGCAATTGCTGTTTTGTTTTCGGCTGGGAAAAGGAGTCATTACAAATAGCAAGCGTTGTTGCCGCTGTTGCTGTTTCATATTCTCAAAGGATCACTTGAACAATGAGTAAAAAGAGGCCAAGACGCAATCCCGTGCGATTTGTGTTCATTGTCTTCGCCACTGCTTACTCATTATTTCGTATAGAGTGAAAGACATAGTAACTCGAACTGTTCGAATTTTTATAGTTTAATTGAACGGATGAAACCGTTAGAAAATTAAATGAAAAATCTACTAGAATTAGAAATTAAAAAAGAAAAATCATTCCGACAAAAGCTGTTGAACGTTATTAATTCAATCAATAAAATATTGTTACATTTTTGTAGCAATTTGTCTTTTAATCCATGATCCTGCTAATAAGAAAACGAACATTGCGACCATGATAGGACTTTAAGGACTATTAATTTGTACGTTTTAAATTACTAGAATTCAACAGCAAAATTACGATCGAACGAAAATGGAGAATTTGAAAAAATCCCGGTCTTCGTTACGGATTATTTACGAAGGCCGTAAACAAATTGGACGAACAATTGGTTCATGCGGAGATGTTTTAGTAGTGATTATGGGCTGGTTTCTCACATTCATATTAAAATGTTTCATCTTTTCTTTGTCGAGCCAAGAGAAAAAGAAACATTTCAGGACTGCGTGACCTGGTTTCTGATATGTGGGTTAGGATAGAAAAGGTGAATCGGAGGGAGCAGTAGTGGGACAATCATATCAGGAACGACGACATGAGGGAAAATATAGGGGCTACGCCTGCAGAAGAGGTGGCAAGGATTAGTCGTCTACGATCAGCCTCAACCACCTGAAATCCAGGCACCCTTTCTGGATTTTCTACCTACTAACACAACTTAGACGACATGAAGACAAGATGGAGAGACTAGTAACAAAACACTACAGTTGCGAACAAGCAGCTAATCACTGGACTCCACGATTAAAGTAGGAGGATTCGATCTCCCGAGAAAAATCTGGGTGGGTTTGAATCGTTTTCGAACGGAGCAAGGCTGTTGTGCCTATTTGATGCATTGTTAGAAATTTGTAGATTCTCCTCTATGTGAATGCGGAGAAACTCAAACCATGATGAGCCACATACTCAACCAATGCAATGTCTCTCGGTTTCCGGGCGGCATTCGTTTAACGCAATCGACTGGTTAAAGAACTTAAAAGTGGAAGTATGATTTGTGCAAAGTAACTTATTCTATGTAATTTTTAAATTTTCTGTGAGATAACTTCTCAATCGAGTATTGTAGTAAATAATTTCTTAAAGTCATTGGAATAAATAAATAATCTCACACTATGATTGATTCCAAGAAATAACAGAAAACCCGGGTAATAATGGTAAGTTAACCGGATTTTATTTTCAGTAAAAATTCGCCCATTAGCCGGTTTTCGGTTCGGTTAAAGCCGATTTGCAATCCCTAGGCACTGTCAAACTTTTTGTGTGTATTTTAAATAATTTAATTTAATAGTCAATATAAATTACCAGCAAAATAATTATAAGGGGACCACTGCATCCAAAAAACAGAATGGTAAGGATAAACAAAAACAAAATGCTGTTCCGCTGCAAGTCATCACAGCTGATGGCCATTTTCGATTGAATACTGAAAACAGTATATTCCCATAATTAGGAGTTAAGATATATAGATCTCACTATTTTTAGTTTTTATTCCATATTTATTCCATACCAGTTTAGTTTAGATGGTACTGTACCAGTTTAGTGTAGATGGCATACTGTACCCAGTTTTACAACAACTTTTGCAACTGCGTTTTTTTGGAAACTAATGGTTGAGCGTTGACGTTGAAGGAGTGTTAATCAAGTGCTGTGCAAAAAAAAATACATTATAAAATCTTCTAATGCAAAGTCGAAAACAAAATTTTTATGTGGTTGTCATTCGGTCCATGGACCAGCACAAATTCTTGGACCTACACCATTCGACAGCGCAAATGGAGCCACAAATTATAAGCATCCTTCCTTTCTCATATGGAGGATAATGATGAGCACCTTTTTTCTCATAAATTTTAAAATCTCCACGAAGAAACGATAAAATATAAGGAAAAGGCAAAATATGAGTGCGTTTTTCTTCGGCTATAGATAGCCGCACACCAAACCAAGTTGAGGCGAACTAGACATCAAGTTACTATCGACACAAAGCATGCGGCGGCATAGCGAAAGCTCAATACTTATCTCTTTCAAATCAACTCTGATAAGGACAGTTTAGCGTATTTTTATAGTAGATTACGTTCTATGCAGTGAAAATAATTTATTGACATGAGAGACCAATTTCGTGATATTAGCGGAACTCTCGAGTGTGTTTTCGAGCAACAAGCTTTAGAAAAGTTTTTAGACAAGGGTAGAGTTTGCATTTCCGAGCCGAACGCGAGGTATGCAGCTAACCGCGTCAAAAACAGTTTCCGAAGCGAGTTGCTCGAAAATTCACGAGTTAGTTCCCGAGTTCTCAAAATTGATCTCAAATTTATGAATTATTTTCATAGCATGGAAAGTATGTTTCATCGCTGTTCCATATGGAAAAAAGTTGTCAATACATGTATATTTACCCACCATCAAACAAAAACCACAACAACACAATTAAAATGTAATTTTTTCTCGAATTTGTTTGACGAGTAGATCAAAACGAAAGTACACATGTTGACTGTCATATTTTCGAGCACCTGCTCACATTATTCGAACATTCGACGGTTTCAACCGTTTCGACTGTAATGTTGGTACTAAAACGGTGATAATGACATTAGTTGTATGTAATGAGTTTTGCGGATAGGACACAATGCTGTTACATGTGGACACAAATATCGAAAGTACCCTACATGCAGAGATGGGAAATTACCGGTAATTTATTTTCCTCGGTAATATTACGTAATATTGGGTAATATTACCAAAATTTTAAATTACCAATATTACCGTGCTCTTGGTAATATTACGTAAACTACCTACTATTTTTTCATTTATATTTTGCAGAAGTCTTAGAAACATGATTTAAAGCGAGATTTAAAGTAAGGTTTGAAGCACAGAAAATGTATTACCGTGACACATGTATTGAAAGAAAAGAAATTATCAAAATAAATGAGTTAAAATTTTGATTTATTCTGACATGAATTGGCTAGTGTAGTTAAACCAGTAGAGCTTGAACGTGACTATTTCGTTGCTGCAATGCTGAGCATTTCACGACGAAATACCTCCTTTTGCTCATCTAGTTCACAATGATATTGTCATTATCTACTGACCGAGCACAATAAACGTAGACAGCGCTGGATTGCCACTCAGTATATGGGTTTCTTGAAATTAACAACAACCGATGTCGCTCGAATAAGGGTTGGAATTTCAATTTATTTTGATTCAGACAAAAACATCTTCATCATCTTCAGAAACTCTTATATCTGACAATGAATTTGCATCACTTAAGAAATCATCTTCCTTGTAACGGAATCGTCAATAGTTGGTTTCAGATTGAAGCTAAAAAAGATGAATTAAATCGGTCTTTAAAGCGATTTTTAGTCGATTTTTTTACAAAACATCCACGGAGCGGGAACACTTTTCGACTTTTTTTTACAGTGAATCGGAACGATTCGGGAAAAAATGTTTGCATAATCGTTACCGAAGTTCCAGAGTTAATTTAAAGAGGTTGCTAATTAGTTTGGTGCACTTAGACCCGGAGCGACCCGGAATATTTACCGAAATTGAAAAAGTCACGTCTAAAAATCTCCAAAATGTCTTAAAATAATGAAAAATGGAGACGATTTATGAATTTTTCGGTAATATTACGTAATTTAAGTAAAAATCATCGTATCATCGTATCAGAATAGATTTGACAAACAGAATAGATGTGGCAAAGTGACTCGAACGTACCTAAATATACAAATAAGCAAACAATCCAACGTTTTCTGTTCTTTTATAACTGTAAGAATTTCAAAGGTTCATAGAAATTACCCAAGGTAATGTCGAAGGCCCTACCGAAGTACGTCCCAGACCATTCCAATCTAGAAAAGTTTATATCCAAGGACTAAGTCATTTTTCACTAAACACCTGAAACAATTGTTATCTAAAATTTTATTCTCTAGAACTTTGCCTTTGGAACCAACTTTCTAACTCTCATAGTTCTGCAGATCTGGGTCATCCTGCCCAATTATGGAAGCGGCCATATACCAGGATTGGGCCATATTTCACCAAAACCCTGCAACACGTGTTCGCTTAAATTTAATTCTCTGTAACTTCGCCTTTGGAAACAACTTTCTAACTCTCATAGTTCTGGAGATCTGGGTCATCCT
>WJQU01003958.1:0-16655 GCA_029228625.1 Pseudolycoriella hygida
CTGGGCTATAAACTTAAAATGATAACTTACAACACAAACGTGTAACTTATAAGTTAAACATATGACTCAAAACACATAGCTATATGTATATGTTATAAATTTGGCTATAAGTGGCTTTGCCCAAACTCTCTATTATACAACAATTAGAAAAGTGAAATTTTACTTTTAGGCAATGAACTGACTGAACTGAGCTTCATAAGTAAAGAAATATAGAACTGTGAAATATTCGCAATGAAGTTAGATGCAGTTTTTTTTCATTTGAATTTATTGAAGGGGTCATTATATGGAGCGCTATGCGAATCGCATCGTGCTCAATACAATGGAAATGTAGCATAAAGTTGACGTTGCTTTAAAAAGTAAATGTTAGCGTTTGGCTCATTCCATGGGGGTAACGAAGTGACATTAGTGTAACTCTCTTTCTTGCCTCAATTTTTTTATATATTAAACTCTCGCTTACTCCGCTCCGTTTGTTACATTTTTTGAATTCTTGCAAAGAATGAGCCATTTACACGATGAACTGTCACCCTAGTGCTCAACGTCTAAAATAAGCAGTTCGCCCGTGAGGAAATGCTATTGAACCACAAAACGCATGTAACATTACACATGGCACATTACGCATGTGCTTCCAAATTTTTGTTTTGACTCGTAGAATTACAGCATTCTCCTTCGGCTCATGCAGCAAATTTCCTACGAGTCAAAACAAATATTTGGAAGCACTTACCTTACCATGTTGATACTCCGTAAATGGGTTTTTCGAGTCGCTTGCTAAACAAATAGAAGCATGTAATAGTATATTACAGTGGACCCTGCGAAAGTAATTCATTACATGAGGACTAATCTTTGTTATAAGAGCCAAATTCACGAATGTTTTTTTTAGCAATGAGCTTTGAAGACGTTATTTTGACAAGTGTAAAGCTTGCATATCCGAGCCGAAGGCGAGGTATGCAACTTCATCAATCAAAATGTCACTAGTGAGGTCAAATTTTTGATTTCAGTAGTTTTACCTCATTGGTGAAGTAAAACCTTTGTTTTCACAAGTGAGGCAAAAAAGACGCTACATGTAATGTATGGTTTTCATAGGGGGTATGTATGTGCAATGCTCAACTTTCGGATGGGATAGCCAATAAAATTAGATTACTAAGCAAGAGTACTTCATTCTCTTCATGACTGACTAGAATTTTGTTTACAAAATAAATTGATTAATTTTAATAAAAAATGTCGTCGATATGCCTGTATGCCATTTTCTTAGAAACTTTTAATTACATAAAGCATTCATTGAGCCGTATCTTACGTTAAATCTAAACTAATAACAACTTTCATTTAAATCATCTAGACTACACAGTCCTCGAACTACGAACACTGCAAACATTTGGCAATCTGATTAAAAATCTATCGGAAAATAAGAATCCCTTTTAATCCCTTATTTCTACGAAATTATATACCTCGTACCGTATCATTAGTACATCACAGTCAATCTTGGGTGATTGGTTTTTTTTTTTCATTCAAATCAAAACCGTAGAACCGCATGCACATTATTCAATATGCGTAATTAATGAAGTTTTAATCGAATGGTTGTAAACTATCCGTTCGAAGTAAATAATAAATGATTTAATGGGTTGTATAGAGTGTTTACGATGACAATTTGAATATAAATTGTTCTCTATTTTCCAGGAAATATTTCGACCAAAGGGTAAGGGCTAAGGGCACCATTCAATTTTTGAAAAAAGGGCGTTTCGAGTTTAGGAAAGTTGTTAGGCAAAAACCTCGAGGCAAAATATTACTAATTGTTCGAAAAAAATATTACTAATTGTTCGAAAAATTTGTTCGTTGATTTTTTTCGAACAGTTTATGACAGTTGAAAGCTACTTTAACATCATTCTGAAAATGTGTTGCTACCCTCATCTTCTCTTTTTGTTCCTTTTCGCTATCTCTAGATTGTCATAAGTCAAAAGCACAAATCACCTTGTGCTTAGAGATGTGCGGGCCGCCCGAAACTCGAAGAAAACCTGACCCAACCCGAACCCGAATCAATTTGACGGATCGGGTCGGGTTTTTTGTTTTCGTTTTTTTAAGTGGTCGGGTGGGGTCGGGTATTCGTTTTCTTTTCTTCGTGTTTGATGACTTCAACTAACAAAACCCTACCCGAAAAAATTCAGTTCAGATTCTGGTTTCTAACGAATGACTGGTAATTTTTTTGAAAATACGATGCAAATTAAATTCTTTCCTAATCGTCGAATGAGGTATGCTTGATCAGAAGGAAGGAAGTCAAATTGATTTGGAGAAAATTTTCAATTTTGTTCCAATGGAAGGTAATCGAAAAATTTCGGGTTGCGGGTTTCGGGTTTTTAAAATTTTGATCGGGTCGGCCCGCTCATCTCCACTTGTGCTCAATTCAGGTTTTTGAGGAAACTGGGTGAAAAATAAATTATGGGTCAGTACCGAAACGTCATATCATTTGAGCGCGAAATATTTCAAATATTTTATTATGTTCATCTTTATTGGATTTTCTTACTTTTGAACTAAAATTGGTGTACTAAAGAGTATGCATTGCAGGCATCAATCTTTGAGTAAACACTGGTAAATTGCATTAAGTTTCATAAATCAGAGATTCAGTTCCCTTGCATTTTACACCAGTCAATGCAGTGAAAATATTGCAGAATGAATCACACCTTGAGTGCTTCAATTTATTACATTAAATCATTACATCATTAAAAAAGAAGAATTTAATTAAATTTTAATTGTTCGCTATGGCAATGTAACTCTTTTGTATATAGCAAACTCTATATGAAATGTCGATAGACCTTTTTCTTTACGAGTGCTGCACGCCTACGACGCAATTCTAATTTAATACAAAACAAAAACTACTCAAAATGTACTCAGCATAGTATGATACGGTGGCACTTTTCGTATTTGAACAGACGTAACATTACTATTGTCGATGTTTTATTCTTTGTCTTGACGATGTGTAGCTCAAGTGATTAATTAGTGTGTTTCTGAGCAAATCCATTTTTATGAATTTTCTAGAGCTTGCTAATGGGTAGGTATGTGTATGCACGTAGCGCTGATATATACACTAAAACATTCACTTAAAAATTTTGAATACTTTTGCATCTGTGTTCAGACTTTCCGCAATGGACGACATATTCGATATTTTAATCTACTAGTTGATAACTAGTGGTAAAGTAATGGTAAATATTTTCATATAACAGATTCACCTGACATATTTCCTGATATATCATTTTTCGACAGTGTAGATGAAAGAGCAATTCCCGTCTGTTGTGGTACAACACACTCGATCTTTTCCAGTTGTTAATCAATGAAACTTAGCTGTTTTAAATAATTGTGATGTTTTAATTTGAATACGACTTTAATCTCTCTATTTTTTTGCCCCTATTTGATCATCAATTTTAAATGAACACCCCACATTCAATCAAAACTCTATAAGCAAAATCCCTAGAATGGTCTGTTATTACAACTATACATTATCGTTCATGAACGAGACGAATATGACAAAAGAGTCCTTTTATGTTATGCATGAATTATTGACTAGCATCGACATAATAGAGTCATTTATGAATCAAAATATATTTTTCTGTTGTTATTTTTGCTGCTATTTTGATTTTCATTATATGTTCCAGCTATATATTTATAGACTTGACGACAAAATAAAACTTTTATAAAAATGTTTTTTTTTAATCCCTTCCACTGCCTTAAATAATGTATTAGTCATAGCGTCGTGGAACAATTCTGTCTGGGATTTGTATTATGTGTACGTTGCAAGGTGGTTCATGGTAGAGATAAAGGTGAAATAAAACAAATTCATAATTTATTGACCTCGCTTTTCATCCATTCTGACATCACAAAGGATTTGAACTTAAACTCGTATTACTAAAAGCCTGACTAGCACAGATGTAACCGCTTAATGTGTTGCATAATACATTACGATTCGTTCGAATCATTTTGTTGCATTATGTAAGGCTTTTTTTTGTATACACATTTTACCTGTTACACAATTTAGATGTCTCTTACTACCGTTTAACGGTCATTTCCTTGTACTTTAAATAAATGCTTAAAGATTAACCCGTGACGTAATAGTTGGCATTCATTTTGAATAAAATAAACAATTTTTAATGTCCCGGATTTAAACTGTTTTTAATTATTAACAGAGAATTTAGAGTTAGATTGACAATTCACTTTTCGGACCCTATTGTAGTGAATGACGGAGTCCCTCAAGGCTCCATATTGGGTCCTCTTCTATTCGTCATATTCATGGCCGACCTTCCCATGCACACCAACACGACGCTATCTATATTTGCCGATGACACAAATATATACTCAACCAGGACATAGCTGAACAGAGCTCAATGCAATGTTCAAAGAGATTCACAAACTCCCAGATTATTACAAAAAAAAAACCAAAGTAAATGCAGGAAAGTTTGAATCGCTTTTGATTCGAAAATCCAATTATAAGGATAAAAATTTGCCTATCTTCGTGTTGCATGATAAAAAGATTCGATATTTGAAGCATATTTCGGACTATGCAGGCAATATCCAATTATGAGTAAATAGCGGGATCTAAAATATTTGATGAGAAAAATGACAATTTTCCCAAGTGCCCAACGCACAGCGAATATTTTTTTTTGTAAAAACACCTTTATTGGTATGAATAGTACAATCTTAATTGGAAATTAATTTATTACTATTGTTGATTTGTACGCTACTCTTTTGACTCTAGAGCAAGGGAGTAGTCATGGAGCGTGTGCGGTATTGCCGGTCCAGTGATCGGGGCCCAAACTGTTGAATTATATATCTTTCATTCTTCAAATAATCAATTCATCTGGCTGGACACTGTAACTTGGTTTTGCACAGATATATGATTTCTTATGTAATTTATAACACTAGACCTAAGTTAGCCTTTGATTAACCCAGTGATTTAATTTGGAGACATATGGTGAAACCATTGACTAACAGATGGCGTGCAGGAGACATTATAGAGTAGGGTGGTCCAAAAATGTATGGGAAAATTAACTTGTCGAAAAGTTCGGGGCCCCACCTCTAAAAAGTTTCTAAATGTGTCACTGATAAAAAGTGTATATGGAGCCATCTGAATCCAAAGCCGTCCTGAGGGTTCCCCAGAGCAAAATAGTCAAAAAAACGTGGAAACCGCGTAAAACGTGGGTTTTAGGAAAAGTGCATGAAACTTGTCAAAGATGAGGAGTGGTGTTAGGGCAACTTTGGTTTATTCCGTTCAAAATAGTCCCGAGAAAATACTTTTTCATGTGCTGGACGCATCCGAAGTGTTTCGGTGTCAAGAGAGTCCGTCAAGTGGCTTTCTTAGTTCACAACTTCTTTGCTCCAGGCCTCGGTGAGTTTCACAGTTTTTGGAAAACGGTCTTCTATGAAATTTTGAGTCTAGATAGGACTTCAAAATAACGCCTAAACAGTTTGACTTGGAAGTATAAAATTCATTAAGGCTGAACAAAAATTTATTTTTCGAGAACCTCCATGAAATTTCATGAACTTCCATGAGCCTGCCTAAGTGGCCGTCCGTGTGTTTCGTCATTATTTGGCTTTTTTGGGAAGGACTAATACTATAAGAGTAGAAAAATGCCGAAAGTCACTTTGATTTACAGGTAAATGCATGCTGGGGATGCCTAACACGTAGGCGTGTCACTCTACTCGAACTTCATATGAATTTTCACAGATGTACGCAAAATTTCAATAAAAGTATTTTTCTAACAATTTTTTGTGTCTACCGCACAATAATTGGCAAAAATCAAGAAATAATTAAAATTCGTTCAAAATTTTAATAATCTCCGTATGAGTTCGAGTAGAGTGACTTGCCTACGTGTAAGGCATCACCAGCAAGCATTTAGCTGTCATTCAAAGTGACTTTTGGCATTTTTCTACTCTTATAGTATTAGTCCTTCCTAAAATAGCCAAATAATGACGAAACACACGGACGGCCACTTAGGCAGGCTCATGGAAGTTCATGAAATTTCATGGAGGTTCTCGAAAAATAAATTTTTGTTCAGACTTAATGAATTTTATGCTTCCAAGACAAACTGTTTAGGCGTTATTTTGAAGTCTTATCTAGACTCAAAATTTCATAGAAGACCGTTTTCCAAAAACTGTGAAACTCACCGAGGCCTAGAGCAAAGAAGTTGTGAGCTAAGAAAGCCACTTGACGGACTCTCTTGTCATCGAAACACTTCGGATGCGCCCACCACATGAAAAAGTATTTTCTCAGGACTATTTTGAACGGAATAAACCAAAGTTGCCCTAAAACCGCTCCTCATTTTTCACAAGTTTCATGCACTTTTCTTAAAACCTATGTTTTACACGATTTTCACGCTTTTTTGACTATTTTGCTTCGGTGAACCCTCAGGACGGCTTTGGATTCAGATGGCTACATATACACTTTTTATCAGGGACACATTTAGAAACTTTTTAGGGGTGGGGCCCCAGACTTTTTAATAACTTAGTTTTTTGGACCACCCTAATTATAGAGCCGTCAGTGAGATTGACATTTTGATACTTCATTAGATCAGACAAGTCATCGTCTTGTTCCCTTCCATTTTGGTCGTCAAACGGATAAGTTGTTGAGAACTTTTAGTTATTATTAAAACCAAGTACGGTCACGTGAGCAATAAGTTTTTGTAGTTATTTTGTTAAAGCCCGATGGAACGGGATAAGATTTTGTTAACTGTTTTGATTCGCTACAACATTGTAATGGTCTTCGATCACCACTTTTAGGTTCACATTATAATTTGGTTTTTTTGAACAGCGATTTATATTAAAAGTTCATCATTGTGACAATGTGGTTCGTTGTATGGAATTCCATTTTTGAGATAACGAGATTTTTCATGTTTAATTGGATCACTTCGAAACTTTGGATCGTTACGTTGGGAAAATATCGTGGAGTATCATATTTTTGAGAGTCAACAGAGTTTCATTCACCCACCATACAGGTCAGATGTAAGGGGAATTAATAAATCATATGTGAAAAGTATGAAATGAATTGATTTTAAAATCATTTAGAAAAGTGAGGTTAAAGTTTCGTTACAACACATTTCAGCCCTCTTACCTCGTCCGTTAGGTCAAGTAGTTGGATAGCTTCAACGTTTGAGTGTGTGTGGAGTTTTTTGTCTTGTTTAGTGGCATTAGTTCGAATCACTTCGTCAACCCATTTTATGTCCAGATCGTTGTGGATTTCCTTACTGATTACGAAACGGTATACTTTGGTGATAATACGTAGGAAGACATTTTGTTTTGTCTGTATGATTTTAAAGAGGGGCCGTACATCCAGATTGGAGTTTTATATATCAATCTTTTGCAGTACAAGTTTAGTTTTTGAGATGTATCCAACCAACCAGTACATTTAATTCATTTTGAGCTTCATAAGTCTTCATTTTCCAGTCGATTGTCCACTGATTCATTAAATCTAATGCTTTTTGCAGCCTAATGGTTGCATTCTGGTGGGAAGTGTCCGTTGCCAGAATGGCATTGCATATCCACTGAGACATTGCACAGAATTATCAAAACTATTAGACTGAGTGACTAGCTTGTAGTCTTGCCAAGATTGTTTGTTAAAGTCATAGTATAGTATAGAGTGTTCGAAGTCTGAAAAAGAAACGACCTTCTTCAAAAGGCAACGTCTTTGAATCCTTGTCAAGTTTGACAGGTGGGCGGGGCTTTTGCACCCTTGTCAAATTTGATAAGTAGGGTGGCCACTTGAGCCATCGTCAAGTCTGACAGGCGGCTTCTTTTAAAACCTTGTCTAATCTGACAGGCGGCGCCTTTGTTTCACTGTCAATTTGGATAGGGGGCGATGCGTAGTTTGACACTAGATTCGAGGCAGCGATGGTCCTTTGACGGTAGACTTCTAATTCGGCTCCTATATTCTTCTTGCAAAGTTTTGGCAAATTCACTCTTAATACTCAATACGAGCCTGTTACTTTCGAAGGCTCTAGGTCAAAAAACCCCCGGACGAAATAGCCCGTACAAAATAACCCCGGACGAAATAACTCCACAGGGGTTATTTTGTCCGGTTTCAGGATGTAATGAAATGTTAAAAAAAAATCCGGACAAATTTCGCACAAAGCATGGTTTGCATATGTTGCTTTTATGATGTAGGGGGCTCTGCCCCCTAAACCCCCGCGCCTGCGGCGAGCTAAAATATGCCCTGCAGGCGGCCTTGCTAGCATGGGGCCCCAAGCCCCGCTCCGCCGCTTAGACCCCGCAAGGGGGCGAAACCCCCTTGACCCCCATCGCGGGGGCTGCCGCCCTTCGACCCCGCTTTTTTCCCACAAACTTCAGGCCTGCGGCGCAGCGCCTTGCTTCCTATCCGGGGGTTATTTTGTCCGTTTTTTTTTTGTCCAAGGGTTTCTTTTCTGGGGTTTTTTCGTCCAGGGGTCGTTTTGTCCGGATGCCACTTTCGAAGGGATATTCCTCTAAAAACTAGTTTCGGTCTCTAGCTATCACGCTCCGAACGCTGCTCTCATCGCTGACAAAATAGATTGTAAAAAAATCAATCAATGTTTTCTTTTTCGAATGAGCTGGTGCAGATTAACTGATACAGTTACAGAAAGGTGAAAACCAGCATATCAATCTAAAATTATGCTTGATGTGCTGGTTTTCATTTTTCTGTCTCTGTATGCACCTTTGTAATGTCATTACTATAAATAATTCCCTGAAATACATTCGCCCAAGAAACTTTAACCTCTGTTGGTTTGCGCTACGTTTTTTGTTTACATATTTGATCGCAAGTTTTTTCCTCAACTTTCAGCGGAAACAATTAAAACAAAAACAAAGAAAATAGAAGAATCGTATTCCAGCCCAGACATCGACCAGACAGAATTCAAAGAACATTTTATTATGCTATTTAAAGAGCGCTCCCGCTTATTGTTTTCAAAAATGGGCGCCCTAGAGAAATTCATGAAATTTGTAAGATATATTTCGAAAAATTCACAAATAAGTCCTTCATTTTACTGTTGAAAATACCGCATTGTTACTCTGGGCGGGAAATACAGCCGTAAGAAACGTAAAATAAATGAAAGGATTCAAATATCAAATACCAAACAAACGTTCTTTCAAAGAATTTTTGTTTTATTGTCGAGCCACAACACCTGTTATTGACGTATCAACCCATTTACTAGTAAACACTTTAATGACATACCCTATTAATTTACCAATAAATTATCAACCAAATTAGCCGCTCATTATATCTATCACAAACAAAATCATAACAACAATAGGTTTAACATTCCATTTAATTCGTTGGCTAACATGGTGCACATCAAACCCCAATGTTTTTATAAATATTATAATGGCTTGTACCAACACTTATAGTCGAGTCGAGAGAACAGCCGCAAGTGTATTTGCAGCTTTTTCTACGCATTATTAATCCGATACAAATAAACAATTTCAATAATAATCATAATTCTCTTTATATTCACTCATAAGCTACAAAAAATGCGTGAAGGCTGTTGTGATTTGCCCCTAGTTATATTCTACCGAAGGGTTCTCATAATTCGTATCATGTTTTGTTCGAGTTGTAATGTTGTGTTCTTGTAAATTATTCAATTGTCAAGTGTTAATTATGGAACTTTCGATCTCAAAAACAGGGTGTTCAAAATTAAACAAGAGAAAAAATCATCAATCACGATTCCTCTCATTCACTTGTTCTTTTTATAGGCATAAGCAATTTAGCGAGACAAGTCGGCCTTTTAGTTTCCACTCTACTCTATTATCCATATCCCAAATCACTTTCCTACTGGAAAAGAAGCGCTAAATTTTTGAATAAACGAAATTTTGGAAACTGTCATCGTCATCCATTACAAACCTTCTCGCACCATTTGGAGAGCGTTATAAAATTTAGTTTTAACAGAAGTGTTTCCGCAATGTTTCTTCAAAATATACGGAACCAAAGTTCTAAAAATTTATTTTTAGCTTTTTGAATCTAATTTTGAAAAGTTCGGCAAAAATGAATTAGTCCCTACTTAGACAAAAGACGTTTTACACTGTATGACGTCACTCAATATGAGCGATTTTATTGAAGTTGCATTTTAATAGTTAATATTTTGACCACTATCTCTGTCATGGCTCCACTTTCTACGTCAAAAAGGCATTTCAATACTTTTCCGTTAGGCACCGACTCTTTCGCAGTGAGGTGTCGGATTACGACGTCGGTTTTGGTCAAAGTATTCGACACCTCACTGCGAAAGAGTCGGTGCCTAGCGGAAAAATATTGAAATGCCTTTTTGACGTAGAAAGTGGAGCCATGACGGAGATAGTGGTCAAAATATTAACTATTAAAAGCAATTTCAGCATAGAAAGTGCTTCCATCTCTTGAAATAATTTTTGTCCAATACAATTGCCAAACCTATAATTTGCTTAAGGAAAAAAGATGGCAGCACATTCTACACACTTGATGTTTCGTCATATGAATACTATGTTTGGAAATATCCATTCTCTCACTCTCATTTTTTATATGAGCCTTAGTATTCTTAGTGTTCACATGACGATTTGAAGAAAACTAACTTATTTGAGAATTTTGACATTTAGAGCAGACTGTCTTTAGTTCATGATATCGACGTTACAAGGATAATAGATGTCGCACCTTTCGTTGATAATGGTCTATAGTTATGTTTCAGCTGGTGCACTCATACGTCTCATACACAGGGGCATAGAAAAATTGTAATTGTTAGTCAACTAATTTGGCAACAGGGAGAACCAGACCACACACAGAGCTTAACAGTGCGCATACGCAATAGCTCCTTGTTGCCAAATTTTTTGAATTACAATTACAAAGTTATCTACTTTTCTTTGTATGAGTGAATTAGCTGGTGATCGGAATTGAATGAGCAATTTTCAAATTTTATAATTCTAAAATTGTGTGACAATATTCATAATATTTTAAGCGACGAAAAACGGTATGCTTGTCAACTTATGCACTTTAACGTGAAATTTCGTATACTTAACAAGTGGATTACTTCACAAACAAGTTGTTTGCCGTGTTTACATAGTTGGTATTGAAATGAAATGATGATTTTCATATTTTGATTCAATTGTAAAAATGTTGGGGTTGTTATATGTTTCTTGCACGTGGATTAGATGATGAGACGAATTTTTATAAATATGCGTACAAAATAAAGGGATGATTGACTTTGCAGGTACTTAATCCACTATTGGTTCCAGGCATATCATGTTGTGAATTCAAACAATTGATTTACCCGTAACGTATCAGATATCGTGAGTTTTCCATTTTTCCTTTTTCCACGAAACCGTTAAAACTTCAAAGAAACTTTATCCGTGCTCTTGACAGGTCTGTTGTATCATCTTCTTTGTTTTAAACCAACAAAACGCCTGCACACGAAGGTAATATAACAATGTGCAGAGCTGACAAAAGTTAAAGGGTTAAGAGATACAAAAATTGTTTCAAAATGTTTTTCTCTCGTTGCTGTTGTATGTTACCAGTACAATAAAAACAGCTTCAGTGTTGCTCAGCAAATATCTCTGAAACTGGGGCTGTTGACCCGATGTACAATATAGGGTTGTATATAAAATGGAAAATAAAAATTGAAAAAGGGAAATGAAAACTGTGTTATTGATTAACCGTGGGCTTTGTTTTTTTTTTGCCTTCGTATCTGAATAGCACAAAATGAAACAGCAGAATGAATAGCGCATCAAACTAGTTGATGTTTTAATAAGCTAAGTGTAGGAATCGCATCGCAGCAATCTGCTAATTGCAGGTATTTTATGCACTTTATACACTAAAAGTTGGCAACTTTTTAAGCGTTCACCTGCACATGTTTTATGATGATGACATTTTGCTCAACGACATACGCAGAGTCACCTAGAAAGTAGTTAGACAATAAAATTATTATTATCAATCAATTTGCTTACATTTTACCGGCTAGCCGAGCGTTTTTTGACACAACGCATGTGCATCCGTCGAAATTTTGGTTACGGAGACAAGGCCGGAAATGTTTTGCAATAAATAATCAGCCTATCAATACAAAGGCTTTTGTGCGGCATCGGCTTCTGTCAAATTATAACGAACTTCATGAGGAATAAATGATAAATTTATGTTTTACGTGTATGGACTGTACGCATCTCATCATGAAATACACTGCAAATTGAAAAAAGCCGACGCCGCACTAAACACGTGGGACTTCTTACAAACTTCGTCTGGATTTTTCATCATCGGATTTTGACATTAAAAAGGATAATGCATCGTGTTTGGGGGCTCTGCCTCTTCATCTCCGCCTGAGGACTTACGTGCCTGCTCGGAACGGATCTACTCTACGGTAAAAGTCTAATGCAACAGTCTTATGAATCTTTAACATAAAATCGTAGTGGACCTTGCTTAAAACAAGTCTTTTTTAGTTAAAATGACTTCGCGATGTACAACATACACAAATAAAAACGATATTTTACACAAAAGTCTTCTTTAATTATTAGTTTCTACACATAAATATTTTCTCAATTTTTATTTCAATTGAATGTCATTCACAATGAAAAAAACAAGTTCTTATTTAAAAAGTCTGTTTTCATTATCTTCCCACGGGTATGACACTCACAATAGTGACATAACTCCGCAAAACTCCTTTTTAATGCACTTTTTTGCATGTTGGGTTGACACTATGAGTTTTTCATTCACACGGAATTCGTTACGTAGCTGAGGACAGCGTATACGTCCGGTCAAAATATCGAACACAAAAACTGCAGTCAAATTAATCCTTCCCGCATCCCGCTGAACCGACCGCCTCAGCGCATACATAAGAAACTTCTTTCGTATGGACTCAATCTTACTACTGTAGCTCTGGTAGTAAGGCGACCAGACAACTGAGGCATATTCAAGATGTAACCTCACATGATCAAAATAAACACTTTTGAGAGCAGCAACGTTTCGAAAATCCCTACAAACTCTCTTTGGAAAACCCAACATCGAGTACGCCTTAGGAATTATCAGGTCCATGTGCCCGTTGAACGACAGATCTTCCGTAAACGTAATCCCTAAATCACGGATCTCAGCAACCCTTTTGAGAGACGATTGAACAATCGAATATACAAACCGAATCGGGTCGCGCTTCTTAAAAAAAGACATCACCAAACATTTCTGAATGTTCAGTTCAAGCGAATTGTCTAAACACCACATTGCTAGGGCTGACAAGTCACTCTACAAGGCAATGAAATCAACAATAGACTTAACACGACGATAAATCTTGAGGTCGTCGGCATACGACGATAACTTAGACGACTTGATGGTCAGCGTAATGTCATTAATAAAAATCAGAAACAACAGCGGGCCTGAGTGGTTCCCTTGTGGTACACCCGATGTCACATCGTATCGATCTGACATCCATCCTGATAGCTTCACATACTGGGTGCGCTCGCACAGATAGGTACGAATCCAATGCAACAGATGAGAGTGCTCTCAAAGCTCATTCAACTTACGGAGCAGGTAGTCATGACTAACTCTATCAAAAGCTTTGCTCACATCAGCATATACCACATCAAGCTGGTCACCTTTCTCGACCGCCCGAACAGTAACAAAATCCATGAGATTGGTAGCGGTGGAACGACCTCTAACAAAACCGTGTTGAAACACTGATATAACGCCATCTAACTCAGCAGTAAGCACATCACATACCATAGACTCAAAAAATTTCCCGAATGTAGTGAGAATTGCGACTCCTCTGTAACACGTAACGTCGGAACGACATCCTTTCTTGAAGATGGGCACAACATAAGACTCTTTCCATTGGTCAGAAATATAGGACAGCGGCGTACTCAATGAGACCGAGCAATTCTTCAAAAAAAGCGGTGAAATATTGTCAGGACCGTCATCTTACTGACATCGACCTTGTTGAGGGCTCTCACAATCTGATCTTTACTCAGAGACAATGTCCCCAGGTCTATTCTCTTCTCCAAGCCGAACGATTTATCACTCAGGTTAGATGAATCTGCGAAAACGCTCTTAAAAAATTCAACAAATAAATCGCATTTGCCTTGCATTGTTGATACTTTCACGACGCCTCTGTGCATCTGAGCAGGAAAACCGACTGTTTTCCTCATGGTGCTGACATACGACCAAAACTTAGATGGGACAGCGGTCAAATTCTTTTGCGTCTCATCCAAATTAGACTGGAAGGCACGTTGTTGCGCCACTCTATCTACGTGGTAGCGCTTTTTCATTCAGTTTGTGAAACATTTATTACTCACATACATGCGCTGTAATAAATCCGAATTTTATGATTTTCAAACGAGGATATATGCGAGCGAACACATTCAAACAAGTGCATTTGACTCACTTATGTGGCCAATTGTGTAGTACATTTTATCACATTAGCGTTCGGTTAGTTGAAAACACTAACAATATATATTGTGCATCATAGAATAGCAGTCATGTTGGTTGTGTTCTAAATCCAATAATGCGGCGCCATGACATAATACGAATTTATTAGAAAATATGGTTCATTTTTGTTTATTTGACCCAATGTACGAATAATTTTTAACGTTTGTCCAAAGAAAACGTTTTTTTTTTTCGATGACGACCTTGTCTTTCTTCAAAACAAACGTTAAACTCGAACAATAAATTTTACATGTTTCTTTTCAGAGTCGAAAGTGAAAATGTCAATTGACATCTTTTACTTTCAGCTCTAACATGAAGCATGTCACTCTTAAAACAACTTTTGGCTCTTGTCCTTGTGTCATAAATAGCTATTGTATTTATTAGTAAGTTCTTTACGGTCATTGTAAGGTACTTTACATAACATACCTGCGATTGTTAAGTAATTTTCTGTATTTGCGAGAGTGTATGGGTGTGATTTTTACATCACTCGTTCGTTAAAATTTACTTTCGCGGTATGCACAAGCTACTCTCGCTGTATGCGCACCAACACACTCTCGCTTAAAAATATCTTTCAATTATATCCTATTACACACTCTATGCGTACTTTCGCTTGTGCTTTACATGCGCGTACGTACACATCTTGTGAGTCTTGGGGTATATGAAATATACTACTACTACTAAACTGTCACCGTAAAGTACTTTACGTGTTTCATTTACATTGCTTCAACACGTAAAAAACGGTACGAAAGTGCTTTCAAATTTTTATTTTGACGAGTGGGAATACAGCCCTCCCCTTCGGGTCGGGTCGTAACCTTCCCACTCGTCAAAATAAAAATTTGGAAGCACGTACGTAATGTACTATTACAATCGCAGGTACCTGTGACTGTAAAGTACTTACAAACTTTGTCTTCGTTACACTTTTTTCAGAAGCTTTAGTCTCGTAGGAACTGCAATATAAAGTGAAACTTACAAGAGTAGCATTACACAGAAAACACAACCTACCGGGCGCTAATGTGATAAATGTTTGTTGAATTACTCAAGATCACCTGTAATACAATTTTCCAACTAAAAGTAATTCTTGAATTTTCTTTTATTTCAGGTTTAGCAAGGCCATCGATATATCCTTTTCCAGCTAGTCAATATCCATACCCTATGCTTAGTCCCGATATGTCACAAGTAGCATCGTGGTAAGTATTCTATATCATAAAACTAGAAATTTCAGGTAATTTTATGCATAAAACCGTTTACTTAGTACATTTTTGCATACATCTGCAACTGCTGTGAAAAAATAACAAATAACATTCTGGCAAAATATTATCTTAATTGAAACATCACACAGAATTTTAAGTTTTATTTATTTATTAATATTTCGCCCGAAACGGAAGCTAATGCTGCTCGTAAACCATCATAAATCTACGTATTGAATTTACGGATTTTTCGTATACCCTGCAAACTGAAGAGAATAGTTGCTTTTGATGAACATTTGTTCCTTTTTTTTGACTTAAGACTTTCAATCCCATTTACATTTCACTTTCCCGAATTACCGACCTTTGGGATCACTGAACGTTTTCACCATTGCTACTTGTTTCATTCGGAAAACATTAATCCTTTGATTTCCATCAAAAATGACGTTATTTATTTGGTAAGGTCAACTAAACATTTCTTCTACTTATAACTTAAAACGCATGCATTGAATATTCAAACATGTGTCGTACACATTTTCTCGGCGTTTGTTTAACATAAAACGTTTTTCAATTATTTTTCTTCAGTTTTTTTTATTTATTTTTTATCGTCGCATTGTAGATTATGCCGGCGTGCAGGCAATGTAAATGCCTCTTAAATGAATTAAAAAACAAAGAAAAGGAAATTGTTATGAGTTAACAGATTTCTTATGGGTACACTATACACTAACTTACCTTCTCGAAGATTGTTAGTTTATATTTATTGTTTTATGGTTTGTTTTCTCTATGCATGACTGTTTGAGAAATGTCATTGCAATTCAAAATATTTAAATTTTACGTCTGAAATTGTCATTGAAAGTTTATTATCGGTTGCATTGTCACAAGTAATAAATTTTTTAGGTTTTAGATTTGTGGCTATATTTTTTTATGAGGGACGTCAATGTTATCCCAAGAGTCAAGTACAGGGAAAGTGTCCGTTATGGGTGACAATAACAGAAGAACTTTCTCTTGCTGTTTTTAAACGTTTATTTCAATAACAAAATGTATGAATACATTACTGAAAATATTGTCCACCGCTAGCCACTACTTTTTCCCATATTTCAGGTAATTTACGG
>WJQU01003959.1:0-17048 GCA_029228625.1 Pseudolycoriella hygida
TAGACGAATGTAGTGTAGATGACTGTGGCGAAGCCAACATGCCTTTGTCACAAAAAGTTAGTTTTAATTTGGTAACACTAATGGACGGGTTAGCTCAGTAACTTACTGGCTTTCCACCAAGAATATCCGTGTTCAGTCCTGGTGGGGACAAATTCTGTATAGGATTTTTCTTCAGTGTCAAACATGACGTCACCCATATTCGATGAATTCTGTGTACAAATGAGTCTAATTTTAGACGATGATAAAACTAGTACCAGAAGAAATACTAATGAAAAAACGCTAGCTACCGTTAGGCATGGTCCGGAATTCACGTTAAGCATGTGGTCCAACAATGCCTGCCGGTAAAAAACACATCGTTGTAGATGGCACTTGGTTTGTGTGCAATTTCCCACTGACACATTAAAAAAAAACTTCGGTAACGAAAGGATCTCTAAGGGATCCGCGCGTGCGGAGTTTGGGTAGTAATTTAACTATTCGCATCCGACTAAGAGTCAAATCGGATAAAAAATGAAACTTTCCGTGTACAAATTAGAGTTCTGCGGCGGCGCACGCCACCAAAAATATTTTTGACGTGCGCCGATTTGCGCCGATGCCGAAAGTAGGAAAACTGCATCGCCGCACACATCAGCGCGAATTTAGACAAAAAATGAAATTAAAAAATTAAAAAAGTTGAAATTTCGTTTTTTTTTTTTTAAAAAAAACACCACCGCCAGCCGAAAAGTTTAAAAATGCCTCCGCCGAAAATAAATTTGAGTTGCGCCGCCGCCGAGACCCCTCTGCGCCGATTTTCGCAGCCGCCGACCAAAATCAAAAAGTGCTTACGCCGCCGCCGATTTTTTTGACCGGCGCACACCTCTACTACAAATGGTGACGTAAAGGCTTTACTTCGGGTGTAAAATGAGATTTTGTGATGAACAATAAGATTCTTATATTGCGAATATAGAATGAGCATTTGAAGAGTCCTATCTCCACAGAATTCAGAGAAACTCTAAAAATCTCTTTTGGTTTTTTCAAAGACATATTTCACCGTACAAAGTCTTTCCGGCGCGTAAGCCGTACAATTTGGATAATCTCTAAGGTTTCCTCAAAATAAAAAAAGAAATTATACATTTTTTCTTTAGAGATCTAAAAATCTTGAAGTAATCTTTAGAGATTCGTCGATATCAACTACTTTAAAGACTTATTGAATTTTTGTACGAGTAATGTCGTTAGGTAAAGCGTTTTCATAAATTCTTTTGGAAGTCCGTTAGGTTTTACGTGGACGGGAACGCCATGCAGCATCACCACCATTTACTTGGCTTATGTTTTACAGAGTTGATTGATTATGTAGGTCGATTTTAATTGCATTATCTGAAGCGTAAGCGTAAAGTTGATTAAATAACGCCAATTTGTCGGCTTTTGTGATCAACGAGTTTATTGCAGTAGATTTTTTTTTTGTTTTCTTAATTACACATTAAAAGATACGATGTTTTCCTAGAATGTTCTTAAAGCATGCAGAGAACATAGTAGACATCTCAGATTCACGTGTGATGTTTCTATATTTTTAGTTTAAATATAAATTTTGTTCTTGATTAAATAAATGATGAGTACGTTGTGTGTTGAAAAAAAACGATACATGGGAAGAAATATGGGACGAGTACAAACATTATAAAGTAGATTAACATCATCGTCTTAAAATGCACCTACTTTACTAAAAAATATTACCCGTCTTCAAAAAAAAAAGGAAAATTGATAACAAGCCAAGGCGATAAGTCGTATTTATTATGTGCAATGCGTTTCGCTGTCTTCACATTACAGCTAATGGTATCGTGATTCCGTACTAACGTGTGTGTTTTTGTGAACGAAAACCTTTCCCATGTTTTATTTTACCTGATTAGCAATTCAAACTTTCAATTTGCGAAGATGCATGTTGATTGAATTTAAGACGATTTCCGATTTGAATCTTCTTTGAAAAGTTATTCTCTCAATTTTCGCATTTCAATCAACAGGAAATTATAGTTTTCATAATCAATGTCTTTGATTAGAAACGAAATTGCAACAATATTTTTTTTTTTAAAAGGGAAGGCTTCAGTCATGTTCGACGTGAAGAAAACTCTTCGCACCTGGGTGCATTTAAAGAAATTGTTATAAATTGCTTGACGTAGTCGGTTATAACAGTTATAACACTTTGATCATTTGATCATATTAAGCTTATAAGTAATGTACATTATCCGAAGCATCTATTTTGGTGTCGGGTATGGTTTAGTTGCTCTAGTAAATTGTGCTCTTCCTTCAAATTAAATGAGAATTATGTTTTTTCTGAGATGTTTTTATGACTGAGCTCTTAAATGAGATTAACAAAATTGCATGTAAAACCTATTTACACCTATAATCTGATGTCAAGATCACATTTAACTTTAACCAGAAAAAAACTCATGAGCTGGTTGTGTGAATTATTGAATACGCGGTCGTTCAGACGTTTACAGCACATTTTTAACGTTTCCATTTGTGAAGATCATTCAAAGGAAATTGCTTACATTTCTCAGACGTTCGCTATTTTATTGGAATATTGTCATAAAAGTGTGGAATTTTCATAGGAATTTAGTGCGGAATTTACCGCTTTTTGTTGGAGAAAATCGTGTGAAATTTATAAATCAAAAAATTGTTTTAGAGCCGGTCGTTGTAGATTGAAAAACAGTCTGAGCGACCGTTGCAGTGGCATTAATTGCGCTGTATAAATACTTTATTTTTTGTAGCAAGTTCTAGGAAATTTGTAGCAAATGAATTTCAAACAACTTCAGTAATGAGGAATGGTTGCTTAGGGCTGAAACACACTAGCAGTTGAATTGTCGACCTCAGCAATCATTATACTAGCACAATAGAGCGAAAAATCATTGTAGGGAAATAAACATTTTAGTATTGAAAACTATTATGGAAATTGCTGAGATCGACAATTCAAATTGCTAGTGTGTTTTAGCCCTTACGTCAGTTGGACAGTCAGTTCTTTATGACCACTCGAGAAGAACTGTCAAATATGAAATCTTTTCTAAGAAGAAAGACGTTTCCTCATGAAGGCAAAGACTTATCTCAAGCGCTGTTGTTTGTACATCAATATTTTCTTCTTTTTCGGTTGACAGTTTTTATGAAAAGTGTCAGTTTTTGTCGTAGAAAAAACAAAATCCTCTACTAAATATCTAAATTGAGCCAATTTCAATAAAATTTTGTCCTAAAAAACTAAGTATCTACTCGCTGGCGTTTAAGTTATTAATTTGCAAGATTTATTAATAACGTCCGATAATCGTATCGACATCTCGAAAATCTCGATATACGATTTACACACGAATAAATAACTTACCTGACCGAAAATATAATAAAACTTGATGTGCACGCATCGACAGAATAATAACATGTTGACAAACCAAACCGGCACCAAATGCATCACCAATCTTGTTTTACATGCATGCAATCTGTAAGTTGAGAGTTTCAAATGAGTGCGTGGAGTTATGTAATTTTTTGGAGCCACAGAAAACGTGTTTCGATCTCAATGCCATTTTGTTCCGATGCTTTTGGACCTGTACGAAGGCGGACAGATGGGTTTGTCTTTGTCAGATAACCAATTCATATTGCACAATATAGGGAATGTAGTTGATTAATGCTTTCACTTAACAGGTCATTTTATTTCTGAACAAAAATTTATGTCAGGGTTTTCACTATACAAGTTGAACTTAAATATGTAGAGTGGCGTATGGTCGGAAATTTTGCAATTTTTCAGTTTTTAAACACGAAAAGACTAGTTCCAAAATTTGGATCTCGATTATTTACTAATAAAAAGTCGGTCTGACAAAATGACGTTTTAAATGTCATATATATATACCACAAAAGTGCATTTACGGAAAAAATAATGTTTGTGTATTTGATCGAAATTCGAGAATTTAAGAAAAAAGAAAAATCTATCTTTATTAATTTCTGACTTTTTAAATGTCATTTTGACAGATGGAACAGACGTAACCACCAAACTAACTCAAATTGGGAAAGTCGTGCTCATGACGCAAGCAATTATCAATAAACCTTTGAAATGTAAATAGATAGATAGATAGAGTGTATTCAAATTCCAATCACCGATGACAAGTAACCTATGACCGAATCATTCGTGATTAACCGGTGAATTATCTCTAAATCGTCGGTGATTCCGCGGTGTGTACGTTCAGCGTTCGCCGGTCAATCATTGATGATTTCCCAGTGAATCATCGATAATTTCCAGGTGAATCATCAGTGATTTTCGGTGAATCATCCGTTATTTACCGGTGTAATCATTAGTGATTTCCCGGTGAATCATTAGTGATTTCTCGGTGAATCAATAGAGATTTCCCGGTGAATTATTAGTGATTTCCCGATAAATCATTATAGATTCCCTGGTGAATCATTATAGATTTCCCAGTAAATCATTACTGATTTCCCAGTTATTCATTAGTGAATTCCCGGTGAATCATTAGTGATTGCTCGGTGAAGCAATAGTGATTCCCCAGTGAATAATCGCTCAAGGGTGACAGGAAAGGTGAAAACCAAAAGTAGCTATCGCTACTTAACAAAGAAGTTATCAATAATCGATTATCTATAAAATGTAGACGATATTCAAAAAATCGGTGTGAATGACATTCAAATTTTTGTAGCAAGTGGCATAACCACGCCCCTACTATCTGCATTAAACAATGATTCAAACTACACTCAGGTTAAGCTTACTTCGTCGGAAATGCAGAGTGGCCTCACATTAAGTTTCTGGGCCTTCCCTATGTAATGATTTCAGTTGCCAATTTAATGTCCAAGATTCCGTCCGCATATCATTTGGCATAATTCCAGATCAACTGTAAAGCCAACTAGAGGTTGGTTTATGTCCACCTCCACGGTTCGTATACAGCTGCTTTAGGGATTTCACTTGTTGATTCGAATCGTACGGGTGTTAACGTGCCATGTTTTTTGTTGTTAGTCGACTATCACATTCATAATTTAGCAATGTTTTTGTTCGTTGGCTATTGTCGTTGGTTTCAGTCCATAAAAATTCACTCTTTAGCATTTTCATGATTTTGCTTTGCATTTGATGTATCGCATTACAGTTAAAAGAAACTATCTTACTACTGTTAGGCATTTCAATCTAGTGTGTACCACTTAAGCTGACTATACACATATGAAACCATCATCACAAATCATAGACGTTTGATCGTTTTACGTGGCGGTCATTGCTCTTTCCTCGGCTGTTTCGCATCGGGAAAATAAATACAATAACGTCTTACGTTGTATTTCCAACTAACTAAAGATTTTTATTCATCTCTCAATTTAATCTGATCCAGCCAAACAAATTATAGTAAAATTATTTCTTCTTGCCTTGAATGCATGTTACATTGATCGTTGAAAAGAAGAAAATAATTATTGCGTTAATATAACAAGACAAGATCCATTTACGTTTTGCGTTTTTGCATTTGATTGGTTTACATAAGAAGACGCGCCGGTTTGTTTTGCGGAATTTCTTGTATGCATTTATTGAAAAACAAACACATTAGCCAGAGGCATTTGTTGGACAGTGTCCATTTGGTCAATCACCGCAGTCATAATCCCTATTTTCATTCATTTTCATACCAAAAAACATGTAAAGCAAACTCCCGTATTTTACCGCAAAATTTAAACATTTCCGCGGCAAAGTAAACAAAACATTTTGAACTGAATCATTAAACATGTCTTCTCTGCAAGGTCGTTTATATTTACACAGCCTTGTGTTTTTAGCGATCATTTAAGTTTATTTCTGAAAATTACTCGATATTTCAACTAAGTGCTTAGTCATTTTGAAATGTTTTCCAGCACATAATTAGCGATGACTGATTCGCCTATTTTTATTGATTTGTTGGTACTTTGTTATGGAAGATGATCTTTGTGTATCGAGTAATTTCAAGTTATTTGTTTGATCAATTTGGAGTTTTTTTTAGTGCTGTAGATAGTAGATAGAGTAGATCATTTGGAAGTCTGTTTGGTTTACGTAAAATGTTTATTTCTATCGATGTTTCTTGGCCATATACGAAAGCAGTTTTTCGTCTATATTTCCTTAACTATGCAATATGGGGATTTACTGTCATGGACCATTTTTTTTCTTTACATTTATTGATTATTCGAAAAGGACGAAATGAGGACATTTTTTTGTTGTGATTGAAAATTCCAGAGTAGTCCTGGAAGTTGTCTTTCACTGAAATATGTAACAAAGATACCTAATGTCACCGGTTCAAATCCCATCATGGACCATTCTTTTTCTTTACATTTATTTATTATTCGAAAAGGACAAAATGAGGACATTTTTCTGTTGGGAATCAAAATTCCAGAGTAGTCCTGGAAGTTGTTCTTCACTTCACTGCTAAAGAACGTCCAGGAAATTTATACCCTGGAAAACAACTTCTAAATATACTTATTTAGTAATTTTTGGAATATATACTGAAAGGACAAATTCAGGACATATTTTTCGGATAATCAGTTCGTCGATATGTTTCTCCATTCCCTATTTCGGCGTTTGAGAGCTTTCGGTGGAGCTTTCATATTTTTTTTAGTACAGTACATTTTCTAGCTGCCTAGGACCTTAGACATATTTCTGATTGCTCATATGGAAAGGACAAATTGAGGACATATATTTCAAAAGTGAAATGAAATGAACGTTCTCAAGTTCATATTAAAATCTAGTTTTTAGTACTAAAAATATTTTTGACTGAGAAAATTATACTTTACAGTCCTGTCCTAGGACATTTTATGAAAATTTGAATGGTATATTCTGAAAGGACAAATTGAGGACATATTTCTGGCATACTTTACAGTTATTTCCACGGCAATAAAAATAGCAGTATTATAGTATTTGTACTACGGAAGTGCCGCTACCAATATACTACAGTGTGAATATAAAAGGACAAATTGAGGACATTTTTTTGGCGTCATTAGTTTCTCAAAAAAACTTCGTTTTGATGGTTTCGTCCTCGAGAGCTTTTACCGTTTTTAGTACACTGCTGTATCTCGGCCGCCTAGCTAGGACCAATTTTTCTGACAAAACGGACACCAAGGACATAATGAGGACATTTGATTCTGAGCTCCTCAACATTTTCCCATACCATGACCTGATTTTTGTAACATTACCAGAGAACACGTGTTTCAGAGTTTTGGGTAAAAATGCCATAATCCTGGGATATGACCACTTCTAGAATTAGGAGGGATGACCCACATCTCTAGAGACGTACTTCGGTAGGGCCTTTGACATTACCTTGGGTAATTTGTCTGGATTAAAAGAACAGAAAACGTTGGATTGCTTGCTTATTTGTATATTTAGATACGTTCGAGTCTCTTTGCCACATCTATTCTGTTTGCCAAATCTATTCTGTTTGCCAAATCTATTCTGTTTGCCAAATCTATTCTGTTTGCCAAATCTATTCTGATACGTACGGGTCTTTGGTTATGTTTCAAACTGTATTTGCATTGTAACGAAGCGAAAAAAGATCCATTTAAGTTCATAATTTGAAATTGCGTCAAAAATTCACTGTAAAAAACTAGTCACATTCCCGTTCGAACAAACATTAGATACATTTTTACCCAACTAACAATGCAACGGCCTAACTGAAAGTAGTGTCTGATTAACACTACGTGTGTATTGATCGACAAAGAATGATCTACCAGTGCTTGATACGGTTCAATTGTTTTTAATAATATCACGTTATTCTGGAGAGTTGTAAAAGCTGAGTAACAGCTTCTCATTTCTATTCGAATAAACTTATCATCTTCGACCACCTAGAAACATTCAATGTGATTGTATACATCGTGTTGTGTTCGCCTTATAAATATATTGAGACGGTCATTGTGCATCGATGTAAACAACACGTCACTATCTTAAACATTACATTTCTAATGAACGACCTTGACGTATGCTAGAAATTTGTATATCTTTAAAAACATTTGTAATTTTTATTTGCTCATAAAATTGTTAGAAACTTATACTTCTATTTGTTGTCTTTTTATGTATCAGTCATGCTTCGCGGATTATTTGATAATGTTCATTTGAGTGACAACTATGCGGTGTGTCGTGCAGCATTAATTTGTAAACAAGATTACTTTTTAAATCTTTAAGTCCGTTTTCTTTCTCACCTCAAATGATGTAATGCTCCACAGCATAATAAGCCAGTAACCTCTACAACAGTGGAGTCTACTCATATTTTTGTTGTTTTATTTTTAATATTTTTTTTTTGTGATATCTCATCAATTAGAGCGAAAGAAAACAAAAAAAAAAAAACGATGACTTGTTACTCGGAAGTAAGGTAAACATAGAAGTAACAGACCAATAATTTAAATCTTTCTTGAAGTCCTCCTTTTCGTCACTTGCATTGTTTAGACAATGAAGGTCTGAATACTTTTTTTTACATTAAAAGCTGGCACAGGCACATGTTTCTGGTCACCCATCTAAGTACTAAACGCGTCGAAAGATTCTTATCTGAACATTGGCCTAGCAGCGACTTAATCAATGCTCCTGGCCAGGGCCTATTTTTATGAATTTAATTCCCGAAAATTCCTTAAAATTTCCAAAATAAATTTTTTGTAATTTTCGGTAATTTTTATTCCCGGAAATCACTTAAAACACCAGAAGGTTCCAAAAAAGTAAATTTTTGGGAATTTTCTGGAATTAAAATTCCCGAAAATAGGCCCTGTTCCTGTCTTTACATTATAAATCAGCGTTATTATTTAAAAAGCACGAGTGTTTTTTTTTCATACTATGATTCCGCGATTCCGCCAATCAGGACCAGATTAACGCAGCCAGTTGAAGTCATTGAAAATGAAGTCAAAATTATATTCAAATTATGGTAGTAGTAGTAAGAAACGGGTTAGCTCAGTGGTAACGTACTGGCTTTCCACCCAGAATATTCGGGTTCAATCCTGGTGGGGACAAATTCTGTATAGGATTTTCCTTCAATTTATAGCATGAACATAACGTTTCTAGGCACACCCAGGCTTCATAATTTGGGTTGTTGTGAATTTGGTGCTGCAACGAATCGTACACGGAAGAATGACAAATATGACGTCACCCATATTCGATGAATTCTGTGTACAAATATCTGAGTCTAACTTTAGCCGGAAATATAATTAGCACCAAAAGAAATCCTAATGTTAAAATGCTAGCTACCGTTAGACGTGGTTCGGTATTCACGTGGCCTAACAATGGGTGCCGGTAAAATACAATGACGGGGCGAACCGGCATTCTACGCCCTACTAGTTTCTACACCTAGTACATTATAGATGGCACTAGGTTAGTGTGCAATTTACCACTGACACAGTAAAAACTTCAGTAAGGAACGGATCTCTAAGAAGAATCTATCTGAGCAAAAGCTCATAAAAATTGCGGGACTAGTAAACAAAAAATATGATCTAGCCTCTAACCCGGACGGGTTGTGTAACGATTTAATAATATAAAAATTGAATTGCTTCTCTCAATAAAATCGTTTTACTTCTGAATGTACTCAAAACACTTCCAAAATTAGAAAAATTCATAGATATAGATAGATAGATAGATAGCTTAAAACTAATTTGCGCAACCCCTTTAGCTAACTTAAATCAAACCTGTACATTTATGATGGGTGAAGAGACGATGAGCTGATGTTGTAAAAAGAACTTCCACAAGATCCAAGATAGACGAAATATTTAACGTGTCCATCATCAATGCCAACACAAAAACGTCTTGTTAAATTAAACAGACGGATATGTTGATCCAAAAAAAAAACGATAACCCGGGATTTTATCGTGTATGACTCAACACTTTAATTGATAAATAAATATATTTACGAAGGCTTGAATCGTCGTCTTCACTTGAGGGAGGTCTAAAATGGAATCACTCAATCATTTCGTTCGACAACTTTACACGAGCCTTGACGTATGACTTGCTCTTGGCCGTCAGCTACGACCTCTGCAGCTCGGTGCTTCACCTTTTTTGTCTCGAAAAACTTTCACCGGTTAATTCAAAAATCTTTCTATAGTGTTAGTGTTTCACGAAATATTTCTTAAATGCTAAAGGTCGTGCAACAGTTGTAACGACTGATTATTATTATTATTAGGCGAAAATAGAAATACGTAATTTGTTTCTAGTATCGCACACTAACACGTACAAAATTCACGCTGATTTATTCCACATAAATTTTACGTAAATCACCTACCAACACTACCAAACATTTCGCGTTTTATGTTTACTTCAATTTTTTGTTAAAGACTGCCACTCTATACTTAATATGTCATTGAAACTGAAATTATTTTAATCTTATATTTGACAGGCTATATTTTCTCTTAGCATTAAGTTCATAGGGTCAGTCCAAAGATATTTTACCCTATCTCTCGAATTAGTGTGAAAAGAGTTAAGCAGAAAGATCGTTTAAAGTTGCGTTGAAACGAGATTAACATTTGGATTCATTTAATAAATTTATTGAATATTCAAGTTTATACCGGTTGTTACAGATGGTACCTGGGTTATGAATTCTAAAATATTTATCGGCTGGAATGTATCAACAGTTTGTTTCATGCTTCATTTTTGCTGACTAAATCGTTTTTTTTTATTAAATTGTTACACACTTTTGCTTCAAAATGGTATCACGATTACTTACGTAATTGAAACACCTAGATTTTCCATATTCGATATGCTATACATAATAAATTTTTTGAATGATTCAATCAAAATGTGTACAACAAAATACAGTACCCGATGATTGTGTTTTATTATTTTCAGAACATTAAATTACTATGAACTGCCCGTGAAACTTTTGGAATACTGTGCCTTACCCGTCGTACCGAATAACAATAATTTGTTCCAACATTTTTCTGTTATAAAAATCGCATTTGTTATATGATCTCATTATGTATGATATTTACGTTTTGCGAAACGTTTTTGAGAGCGTAAATGTACACATAAGCTCAATTCCATTGTTATATGTTTTTTGAATTTCCTAATTAAGGGAATGTGTACTCTGTGTACTTTTACCGAGACTTTTACAAGACTGAATTGTTTGGTTCAAATGAAAGTTTCGATCACGAACGATAACAACCTTTGCCATCTATGATTTCGAGTTCATATCAACGTAGTATTCACATTATTACCTCCTCGCCTGTTGCTCAATATGTTAATAGATCTTTTCATGAACATGACGCCGTTGTCAACTTGCAAGACATGACAAGGCGGCTACTCCAAATCGGATTTGATTGCCATAAAGGTAGGGGTTTGACGTTTATATAATTCGCTTAATCTGCAGTTAACGTTTCTCTGGCTCAGGCCCGTAGCTAAGGGGGGGGGGGGAAGAGCCCTGCTGGTAGCTTTGAGAGTCTAACCTATGACGTTCAATTCTAAACATTTGACAAAGCCATAAGGGAAACGACAAAGTACTTTCCTATCAGCGACAACACCCACCTGTTCGTCAGTTTCCCAGTATAGACAATGGGACACGCAGGCACTGCACATTTTTAACCGGCTGACTAAATTGATTACAGCCAAGACAACCTAGTCGCGATCAAGGGAATTTCTCAAACAGAGATTGAAAGTGACTGTGCAAAGGGGAAATGCAGTGGCCGTTATGAGAACTTTTAAGTCAGGTGACAGGATGGAGGAGATTTGAAGTTCCACTAAAAAAATCTTTCAGTAGACCAATAAGAATGTGAAATATCCCCTTTTTAATTAACGACGCAGGTATAACCGTAAGAATTAATTGTAATCAATAAATTATTGAAAAAGTGTATTTTTTGTTGCAACCATTGATAATGCCACCCTGTAGGTAAGCGAAATATTTAGCAATAAAAGACTTACTTTGAAACTGAGCTACAGTGTGCTTTCATTTTGAGTTGAAAACAAACTTCGAAAAAATTCTTGTTAAACTTGACGTAGATCTCTGAAAATCTGTTTTTAAGTTTTTTAAGAAAATTTATACACATGATATCACGCTATTTTTTGGAATTTTTAACCGTCCCTCTTTCTCCGTCACGCAGAAAGTGTCAAATTCGACACTTTTTTGTTAGAGCCGTCACGCTTAGTTTTCGACTCCTTCCCCCTAGAGCGTGACGTCATATGTGCACGACCACTAAGGGGCAGTTCGTAAAGTATGTCACGCTGAGGGGGAACGGAGACGCGTGACAGAAAACGTTTTTCCTATGCTCACTTGGACCGGTTAGCGTGACACGAGAAGGGATTTAAAAGCTGACATTTAGCGTGACATGCTTTATGACCCACAACTTCATGTGAATTTAGTGATATTAGGACTGGGGGCAATACCCCTTCTGAATATCGACTTTGGCTACGGGCCTACTCAGGCAACTTAATGCCTAATGAGGTTTTCTGCGCGAAAGTTGTGACGAATTTCAGACAAAGCCGCCAGTGATATTGACAACAAGAAGGATAAGTCTAATGTAGGAATTTCGCGCCGTGTATGGGCGAGGGTACGCAGTTTAATTTACATCGCTGCGCTTTTTCTCGTGGAAGTATCATGAAATTAACACTCAAGTTAACTTTGTGACTAGCGAATGCAGAACCGGGCTGGTTCCAAAGAACCGGTTCTCGGTTCTTAAATGTATGATGTGTGATGTATGAAAGTGATTTACTATTTTCGACTGAAAATGGGCAGTATAATTTAGTGAACTGAGTTAAATTTATTTGTCGTTTATTGGTAACTCTACAATCATCAACTTATTACTTGAGGCTATTGTTAGCTAAAAGAAAAAATGTGGAAGGCTTAGTAAAGAAAAGGTCTATCTTTTGAAGCAATAAAGGTTCATACAATCACAATTATTGCACGAATATTGCTGTGAGATTTATTCTTAAGGCCTTGATGGTAGCTCCTCCAAAATCCTCCAAAAAGCCTATAATTCGGTTGTCTGCTATGTGTACAGCAAATCTAAGTGTGACAGCATCTTGGGCTTGCGAAAAAAGTTATTGGGCATGGGGTTCTTCGATCACTTTAAGTTCAGGTCAATGGCTGCGTTGTATAGTATATTGCGAGAAGGACCGGGATATCTTCGAGACTTCTTGGATTTTGGTAAATCAGCTCGTACGAAACAGGTCATGATACCTATGATTGCCTATGAATGTGAGATATTCGGCGTCGCGGGAGACATTTAAACGCAATTATGAGAATTGACATCCCTAATAGGGACCTTAACTTGGCTAATTGTGAAGTTGTTCTAGGGTGTTGCGTTGTTTTTATTATTTTATACACATTTATTGTCTATTGTACACTTATGTTGCTAATGCGTCTGGTCAACTTGACTTTAATTAAATTAAATTTTGTAAGATGTTTGTATGCTACTTAACTATGTCCACCGAGAGGTGTATAAGGGCAACCTTAATATAGATATTGTAAATAAATTGAATTGAAATAGATCAAGATATTGGACCGGAATGTGAACAATGTAAATTCAACAGTAACTTAACAACTGTAATACACTCCATCCCATAAGATTTGCCAAGCGACGAACTCTAAGAGTTAAAAAGGCATGAGAGTCGAGGTCCTGACCGAAGCAAAGGAAAATTTTTCTGGTCGCGCTGTTTTGTGAAGTAGTCTTCATTTCGGCGTTCAAATGAATGTTCCTCTTGCACACTTATGTGCGTGAAAGCATCCATACCAGATAGAAATAGATCTACATTCTTCTTTTTGAAGAACAGAGAGGTAATAAATCTACTTTTTCGGAACCGGAGAACCGAAATTTGAGAAATGTAGGAACCGGTTCCCGATTCTGAAGGAACCGGTTTTTGGAACCGGCTTTTCATACCTTCTCAAAAGAAATTCCTGCTTGTGTAAACCGTGTAGATGAAATATGTTAATTTTAGACGGAGTAGTCTGGTCATAAGCTCAACCCTAACTCGTTATTTATTTATTTAATTTAAATTCTTTGACTTGCTGTTACGTTGGAAAATTCGAACAATTTACTATTGGCCCGACTTTCCTCCCAGATTTTATCCCACGCTTCTCTCGGGTTGAATCCGGCAATGCTTAGGTTTTGTGCCGTAATAATTGGTGGTCTTCGGGATATGAGTCTAGAAGGGATGTTGACCAATAGATCGTGGTGCAGTGGGATTCGACGGTCGCTTGATGCTTTCCGTTATAGCATCAGTAGCGCACATTGACGTCTGACATTCGGTGGAGCTATATTGCTTAACGCTGATAACGATTCCAGCGGCGTTCCAGTAATGATCCTCATACTTCGGTTCAGCTCGGTATCTACTTTTTACACATGAACGCTGCTCAACCATGTTGAGCAACAGCATTCGGCTGTTGAGTACACCAACGCCATAGCCGTAGTTCTTAAACATGCAGCTGATGCACCCCAATACGTATAGGCTAACTTCTGGAGTAAGTTATTTCGGGTAGCAAGTTTCATCTTAAACTTCTCCATCTCAGAGTATCTTCATGTCGAACGTTGAATTACTGTTACCTTAACGACTGATTAACATGTCTATGTCTTTTTAAGTTTGACACAGTTTTTCCGAAGCCTGTAATTTTCTAACCAACAATCATTACTTTTTTTTTTCAAAACAATAAATGAACTACTGGGTGTTTCAAAACCGTCAATTAGCATTAAAAATAATTAATTTACAAAATTTAAAACAAACGAGCAGAAATATTTTCCATTCACTCCTTTGTTCGAAATGTTCAAATGTTGGGTTTACTCTCAATGACTTATATACATTATTCTACCTATAAGAAGTTGACTTGAAACGATGTAATTGAATGACCTTCAGTTCGTTAGATCATACTATTTTCTTTGAGAGATGATTGTATTTTCATTATTACATTAGCGAAAAAAATTGTATTATTTTGATGTGAATTAAAACTGACGATGTAGTCACATTTGGATAGCTAAGTCTTGACTGTAATAATATCTAAAAAAAAACCTTTTTGATTATTTACTTTATTCATAAATAAAATAAATTCAAAAACTGTTAATTTAATGTCGTTTCTTTATATTTTTTTTCAGTCATTAAATCATCACGTAACAACAATTCAAACCATGAAAATTATCATTTTGCGCATTTGCTGATTGATTATCTCCAGAACCTCTGATTTATTTTATAATTTAAATCTGACGAGCTAAACAATACACCAAAATTATGCCATCTGGAAGTGAATCGACAGTAACGTCACCAAACCCCACCCAGACGACAAATGATGCGGAACGTAATTTGGACAACATAAATTCTACTGAGCCAACGTTAACACGAACGGTAAGCAATTGAACATTATGTAATGATAGTTATTTACAACGGTAATATCGTATACAAGATTACCTTGGACCCTCTGAATTTAATTATGTGTGAAAATTATCCGTGCAGTGTACTTGCGAATAGAATTTGAAGTAAGACTCGCAGACTATTTTTAATACGGTGGTTTCAGAGAGCAAACTACGTACTTAGAGATGGAGGGCAACGTTTAAATGTCATATATTTTTCTAAGTATTTATAAACGTAATTCGTATTTTCAAGAGCGTCTCAAGCCCATACAATATTATTTTTGCCCTCCACTGATTAGTAAAATGATTATAAAAACATAACCAAAGACCCGTACGTATCAGAATATAGATGTGACAAACAGAATAGATGTGGCAAATATAATAAATCTTGCAAAAAGAATCGAACGTATCTTAATATAGTAATAAGCAAACAATCCAACGTTTTATGTTATTTTATAACTATAATAATTTCAAGAATCCATAGAAATTGCCCAAGGTAATGTCAAAGGCCCTACCGAAGTACATCTCAGACCATTCAAATCTAGAAATGGTTTTATCCAAGGATTGGGCCATTTTCCCCTAAAACCCTGAAACACGTGTTCTCTAAAATTTTGTTCTATACAACTTTGCCTTTGGAAGCAACCTGCTACCTCTTATAGTTCTATATACATGGGTTATCCCTCCCAATTCTAGAAGTGGTCATATCTCAGGATTGAGGCATTTTTACCAAAAACCCTGAGACACGTGTTCGCTAAAATGCTATGCTCTACAGCTTTGCATTTGAAAGCAACTTTGTACCTCTTATAGTTCTAGAGATTTGGATCATCCCTCCCAATTCTAGAAGTGGTCATATCGCAGGATTGGGCCAATTCTACCCAAAACCTTGAGAAACGTGTGCACTAAATTTTTATTCTCTACAACTTTACCTTTCGAAGCACTTTTCTACCTCTTATAGTTCTAGAGATATGGATCATCCCTCCCAATTCTAGAAGTGGTCATATCCCAGGATTGAGGGATTTTTACCCAAAACCCTGAGACACGTGTTCTCTAAAATGTTATTCTCTACAACTTTGCCTTTGGAAGCAACTTTCTATCTCTTATAGTTCTAGAGATATGGATCATCCCTCCCAATTGTAGAAGTGGTCATATCCCAGGATTTTGGCATTTTTGCCCAAAATCCTGAGACACATGTTCTCTAAAATTTTATTTTCTACAACTTTGCCTTTAGAAGCAACTTTCTACCTCTTATAGTTCTACAGAAATGGGTCATCCCTCCCAATTCTAGAAGTGACCATATCCCAGAATTGACGCATTTTTACCCAAAACCCTGAGACATGTGTTCTCTAAAATTTTTTTTTCTACAACTTTGTCTTTGGAAGCAACTTTCTACTTCTTATAGTTGTAGAGATGTGGATCATCCCTCCCAATTCTAGAAGTGGTCATATCCCAGGATTGGGGCATTTTCACCCAAAACCCTGAGACAGGTAATCGCTAAAATTTTATTCTCTACAACTTTGCCTTTGGAAGCAACTTTCTACTTCTTATAGTTCTAGAGATATGGATCATCCCTCCCAATTCTAGAAGTGGTCATATCCCAGGATTGAGGCATTTTTACCCAAAACCCTGAAACACATGTACCCTAAAATTTCATTCTCTACAACTTTGCCTTTGGAAGCAACTTTCTACCTCTTATAGTTCTAGAGATATGGATCATCCCTCCCAATTCTAGAAGTGGTCATATCCCAGGTTTGGGGCATTTTTACCCAAAACCCTGAAACACGTGTACCCTAAAATTTTATTCTCTACAACTTTGC
>WJQU01003965.1:0-10435 GCA_029228625.1 Pseudolycoriella hygida
CAAATCTAGATTCGAAGATCATAAGAAAAATCAAAATTTGCAAAAATATTCAAAAACTGAAGGAAATAAAATTCCATTACAAACTGAAAAAAATAAAGAAAAACTAACCGATGAAAAGAGAGTTTTCCAAAGTGATAAACAAAATTTTTATAAATCAGGTAATTATGCCTTTGGACAATATAAGTCCAATTTTGATAAAACTAATGGTTCAAATCAATATAAAAAACATTTTCATGATTCCAAGGCTAAAACTGAACAGATGGAAATAGATCATATTGTCGAAAGTGAAAATGAAAGTATTGAGTCTGATAATCCTGTTGAAGAGGTAAATTTTCAATAAGAGCCTCGGAAAAAAACAAATTACCTATAATGATTTTGACATTTGACCAAACAAAAATTAAGTGCTTGATAGATACCGGTTCCGATACGAGTTTGATTAAACCCGATCTACTAACTTATGAAAAAATTAAAATGAAAACATCAAAAAATTATAAATCCTTGGGAGGTTGTGGTGAAGTGACCCATAAAATTATTACCCCATTCCCTAAAGAGTTCAAGTTTGCAGGAACTCTAGAATGGAAATCATTTCCCCTGACTAGCAAAAAATATGATGCTATAATGGGAATGAATTTCCTCATTCCATTTCAGGCGAAAATTGACATCAATGGACAATATATAGAAATATTGACAAAATATAAAATTGATTTTGTTGATCTTGATTCTCCATACGTTGTTAATGAAATGAATGCATTGGAAAGTGTTTCTAGCGCTGAAACGGGAATTTCAGGTTCAAATCAAATCAAATCAAATCAAACTTCTCTTTATTGAAGGTGAGAATTTGACCTTTACTCACGAAATAACCCATAATATTAAATTGAAAGATGAAATCCCAGTCTACTGCAAAGCATATCGATATCCCCGTGTCCATGAAAAAGAAATCGAGCAACAAATTGAGGAAATGATGAACCAAGGAATTATTAAATAATCCAATTCTCCTCTATGGATAGTTCCCAAAAAGCTTGATAATTCACAAACAAAGAAATGGAGAATCGTTATCGATTATCGTAAAATTAATGAAAAATCTTCTGCCGATAAATTTCCCCTGCCGAATATCGATAACATATTGGACAGATTAGTTAGAGCCCAATATTTCACGACACTAGATTTGGCAAAAGGTTTTCATCAAATTTTGGTCAATGAAAATGACCAAAAGAAAACAGCATTCTCTACCCCTTTCGGTCATTACGAATACATTCGAATGCCTTTCGGTCTAAAGAACGCCCCAGCTACCTTTCAAAGATTAATGAATTCAGTTTTGAAGGAATTCATCAATAAGATTTGTGTAGTATATTTGGATGACATCCTTGTCTTTAGTGTTTCACTCGAGGAGCATATTGATAGTATTAATAAAATATTCAACGCTCTTAGGAAAGCTAATTTGAAATTGCAAATCGATAAGTGCAACTTTTTCCGCAAGGAAACTGAATTTTAGGGACATATCCTCACAAAAGAAGGAATGAAACCCAATCCAAAAAAAATTGAGGACATATTGAAGTTGAAACTCCCTGTCACTCAAAAACAAATAAAATCGTTCTTAGGGATCACTGGTTATTATCGTAAATTTATCAAAGATTACGCTAAAATATCAAAACCTATGACAAATTACTTGAAAAAGAACAAACAGATTAACAAATCTGATCGGTCATACATAAATGCTTTTGAAGAATTGAAAACTCTCATTACAACTCATCCGATTTTGAAATTCCCTGGTTTTGACAAACCATTCAAAATCAACACGGATGCGAGCAATTATGCCATAGGAGCCGTACTTCTACAAGAAGGACATCCTATTGCTTACGCAAGCCGAACCTTAAATACCCATGAAATTAGATATGGAACTCCTGAAAAGGAATTACTATCTGTAGTCTGGGCTTGTAAGTATTTCAGACCATATATTTATGGAAAAGAGTTTTTATTGCAAACAGACCATGAAGCTCTCAAATGGCTTCACACCAAATATTTGGGAAAAGATTTAAATCCTCCAGATGGATTTTATCTTTAGGAGAATATGACATAAAAATTGATTATCTAAAGGGTAAAGATAATAAGATCGCTGATTTTCTTAGTCGCATAAATTCTGAAACCCATGAGATAAATACTTTCCTCAACGGTTCTGATTCAGAAAAATCTGAAAATGATATTTTGGAAAACGTCGTGGAAAACGACGCTGATTCTTTACAAGTGACCATCCATTCACAATCTGAAGGAATGAACAATTATATTCCTATTATGGATACAATCGTTAATAGATTTAAAAATCAGATTATTATCACTTCTGATTATCTGGAATTACACGAATCTATATTCGACAATAGAAGACTTTATCTTGACCCTAACCTTACCCAAAAAGACATAATTTCGAAGTTGAAATACTTCATCGACAATCATAAATTGGCAATTTACACTGAAATAACTGACCACGAATTCAACAAAATTCAACTATTATTGATAAAAGAATTCCCTAAAGTGAAATTTATTCGATGTAATTATTTTGCCCAGGACATCGAAGACGAAGCGGAATTGCTATTTCCAAGCAACATAAAGACTTGAAACATCCTGGCATCCTTGCATTGTATCAAGACCTGAAATTCAAAATATATAACAAACAATTAAAAATTGTTATTAATACAATGACAAATAACTGTGACATTTGCTGTCGTGGAAAATACGACAGAAGACCAATAAAACCTAAATTCATGCAAACAGAACTACCCATAGATAAAAATGGTATTGTGCATATTGACATTTACACCAATACGGGACATAAGTTTCTAACCTTAATTGACAAATTCTCCAAATTTGCAACAGCCTATCCGGTAACCCATTGCAACCATACCGAAATTATCCAAAACTTGAAAATTTACTTTAATCTCAAAAAACCCAAACGTATTATTGCTGATAATGGATTTAACGACTTAAACATTCAAAACTTTATGAAAGAAGAAAATATTGAGTTCCATTTGACCAAACCAAATAGTCACACTGGCAATTCAGACATTGAGCGATTACATAACAGCCTTAATGAACGAATTCGTATCTTAAATTTGGAACAGACGAAACCCGTAAATATGACTATATTAGATGCAGTACATGCATATAACGACCTATTCCATAGCACAATCAAATATTCACCACGAACAGCTGAGACTACCCCTACTTTAAAAGAAAAAATCTACGCAAATCTCTTACGTACCCAATCCCAACGGTTGCAGACAACAAATTTAAATAGGGAAGATTATCATGAAAATCGTACAGAAGGTTATATAAAATATTATAAATCACTTCGCCATAAAGGGCAACCTAAATACAGAAAATACAATCTCAAAAATGTTCATGTTTCTAACATAAAACGACCCTTGAAATTTACAGACATGGATAACCCTTTTCTTTCTGATGATATTGATACGACCCATGACAACTCAACTACAGGTCGATAAAATCGAATCAAATCTCGGATTCACCATAATCCACGAAGGACAAATACCAATACCTATGACTTATAATTACTCCTTACATATAATTGACCTCAACGAGATTGGACAATTGATAACAGAAGTGACAAATAATACATCGCTTTTTCCAAATTCATCACATCCTAAGTTGATGAATGAAATTTCTAAATTGACAAACAAACTTACAACTTTACACAACACACATCACGACCGACGCAAACGAGGCATAATAAATCTCTTTGGAACTATTAACAAATGGATAACGGGTACAATGGACGATAACGATAGACAACTAATAAATAATCACGTAGAAAGTATAACTACAAATACTCATAATCTAATTAATAATGCAAATCAACAAATAAATATAAATCGCGATTTATCAATTTCCATACAAGAATTATCCCATAACATTCAATCCGATAGACAAATAATTTCTGAAAGGTTGAAAGCCCAAAACGATCAATATAATCACGATATTGCCATGCTTAACATGAAGCTAAATATACAAGCTATAGATAAAATTCTTACTGATTTACAAGATAACAATATTCTTTCAGATTTAAGTGTAATTCATCCCTCTATTTTGACTCATGATGAAATACAGACATACCATATTGATGCTTTTAAACTTAAACACCTTAAAATTGGTTTCACAAAAACTACTACCGATAAGTTAGTAGCCAATACAACAATATACAATTGGAATAACCATTGAAATTAAACACCAAATATTGCATATTGAACACATTCTATGCTAAGATTTATTAAGATAAAACTTTAACATAAACAAAAAGGAAGAACATATAAAGGAAAGAATCACTTAGCCATAGTTAGTTATAAGAAAAGATTGTAAGAGTTCACATTAAGTAAGAGTGTTTAAAAATAAATATTTATTGACAAAAAGGTGTTGTGTTTTTGAAATAAAAAAAAAAGGAGAATCCTAAAAAGAACATTATTTGCGTGGACTACCGCAAATTGAACGAAAAAATAGTGAAGGACCGATATCCCCTACCGCTGATGGAGGATGTCATCGAGAGCCTGCAAGGAAACAACATATTTTCTTCGATAGATCTACGAAATGGCTTCTTTCACGTAAAAATAGCCGAGAAGAGCGTCAAGTACACAGCGTTCATTACCCCCGACGGGCACTACGAATTCTTGAAAGCACCGTTTGGACTGTGCAACTCACCAGCCGTGTTTCAACGTTACATAAACACAGTTTTCTATGAGGCACAATGTGACAAGCTGTTGAGTTTGTATTTAGACGACGTGGTCGTACCAGCGGTGGATGCCGAGACGAATATGAAAAACATTGAGAAAGTATTTAAAGTTGCATCGGAAAACGGGCTCTTAATTAATTTTGAAAAATGTGCTTTTCAAAAAAAAACGTCGACTTCTTAGGTTTCATCATCGAAGGCACAACGGTCAAACATCACAAAACAAGACGGTGGCTATAAGGAATTTCCCAAAACCTAAAACAGTAAAGCAAATCCAAAGTTTCCTAGGTCTTACAGGGTTTTTCAGAAAATTTATACCACATTATGCGCAAATAGCGAGACCGCTTACGATGCTGTTGAGGAAAAACGAAACGTTCAAATTTGGTCGAGAACAAGAAGAAGCGTTCATGTATCTTAAGGAGCAGTTATGTAACGAACCTGTCCTCAGGCTGTATAACCCGAAAGCGGAAACCGAGCTACATACAGTTGCGAGCGCATTGGGGTACGGAGGATGCCTGATGCAACTACAAGCAGATGACAGGGAGTTTCACCCTGTGTATTTTCTCAGCTATAAAACGACACCGGCAGAAGAGAAGTATCACAGCTATGTGCTTGAAACACTAGCAGTGATTAAATGTTTAGAACGACTAAGAACTTACTTACTGGGAATTTCTTTCAGAATTTTCACGGATTGTCATGCATTTCAGCAAACCATTACGAGGAAGACAGCCACAGCGAGGGTTGCACGATGGGCACTGGCCCTGGAAGAGTATGATGCAAAGGTGGTACACAGGTCAGGTACGGCAATGAAGCACGTGGACGCGCTGAGCAGATGCTTCATGGTAATGAAGGAAGATGGACTTCTACACCAGATTAAAGTAGCACAGGAGAAGGATGAAGAATGTCGAATTATAGGCTGATGATAAGCAGTGGAGGCAAAACAGAATACGTGGATCGGCAAGGAGTGTTTATTCATTGTTATTTAAGGAAAACTACACTACCAAAACCATAATACGGTTCAGGCAACTCACAACAAGATTCAGGCAGAGGTAATCACAACAATTACCGTGGTCGAAACAATTATCGCCATAATAACGGCTACAATAACAATTACAATAATAGTGACGGCAGGAATCGCTCGAACAACAACGGACACCGTTCCGTCTGAAGTTTCGAAGCAACGGGAAACGAGGTTTTCCCCCCAACAAACCCCGTTGAGGGGCTCGAGCCGGTTGTTAATTTTACTCAGGTTAGAGTAAGATTAATTATTTGATTTGTTGAGTGATTTCGTTTTCTCAATGATTTGAAAAGAAACGCTCTGGTTGCTGTTAGTAACTAGACTGGCTTTATTCGGGAATGAAACCATCTTTGATATTGGTGGTTCGTTCCCCTTCTTTAATACATATTTCTTATACTAAAAACTATTCAAACCATCGCGCCACTATATCATATGCAATATCCATAATGTGCAGTGAACGCACTTTCTGGAAAATGTCATTTCGCACTTCGTGACACTTTAAATTGTGTCATGTTATGTTGTTGGACTGACCGTAATATATCAGTCAACAACCAATATTTTCGAGTAGTTGTTTTTCTTTAAATTATGTCAATCGAATATTTATTGATAAAAGAAGTGCATGTTTTGCGTTAAATTTATGTGAGGCCATGTGTTATTTGTTTATGAACCCGATATTATGTTTTTCCGTTAAATAATTTATTTATATTACTCAAGTGTTTGTTTCTGGGTGATCTAAATTGTCAGTGCATGTGATATAGTTTCGCGGAAAATTTTTGATTGTTTTAATGCCTGTGCTGTTGATAATGTCCCAAATGGACACCGGTTAAACCACTTGTTCAGACAATAAAAGGCACAACGAGTGGGGAAATACGTAAGGTTTACTCTTTGAATTCCGTGAACTATTCAGACTTCATAACCTTACAGATATCCATTTCACATCACAAAAGTACATTCTTGATAGAAACCCAAGCGGACATTTCTCTGATTAAACTTAGATCCATAAAGCCCAATACACTGATAGATACATCTGAAATCGTCGACATAAGCGGAATAACGGATGATCACATTACCTCACTAGGTTTAGTAGATACAAACCTCACGGGAGAAGAATCTTCTATATAGCATCCCCTTCACGTCGTATCAAACGAATTTCATATACCGGTAGACGGCATATTGGGAAAGGACTTCTTCAAAACTTATCGATGCTGCATTGATTACGACACATCGACACTCTCATTTTGGCTACAAGACCATCGAGTGGTCATACCAATGATGAGTGGACCGCATGACAACACCGTTGTTATACCAGCGCGCAGTGAAGTAGTTAAGCAAATTATTCTGAAAGAGTTCTTGTCACCACAATTAGTGGAATCGCAGGAAATATCCAAAGGAATTTTCGTTGCTAGAACAATAGTACATTCCTCTCGCCCTACTGTCAAAATATTGAACCCGACAAATGGCACAAAAGTTGTACGTATCGATCGATTAAAGACCGAAGACTTATCTGAATACACAGTGTTCTCAATGAACGCCATACAGAACACGGCAGAACGCAAAAAAATACTTTCTGACATAATAAAGAAAAATACTCCCGAGTACGCACATGAAAAGTTACTACCTCTTTGTGAGGAATCATATTCTGCACGATTTACATTTGTGTTCGTTGAAGAATAAAGTTGAAATTATCTAAAACCCGCTTTTAAACTCCACATATGTAAAGAGTAGTATCTAGACGATAAGAGGATCAATAAAAAGCAGTGTAGTGAATGCTTTGTGTTTTGCTGTTCGATTAGCTGAAAAGCTACTATGAGACGAATTTTTATGAGAATTCGATGACAAAATTTCTCGAACAAATACAGTTGTTGACAAGTGAAGTGAGTCGTCTAAGTGAGATAATAGAAAAACAAAGCTTAGAAATGCAAAGCCTACGCGATCGAGTGCTTAGAGAGGCAAAAACGCATAGAGGGAGTGAAAAAAACCGACTGAGTGCAAGTGAACCATATCCGATTGGAACACCAGAACGCAGGAAATCGAAAGCTGTACTGACTCCATCTAATAGAAATTTTATGGCCAGGAAACCACCTACTCCCTTCAGAGTCTCGAAGTCGGACGAAGATAAAGAAATAGTGGAATATGAAACTGGACCAAACCGAGGAAATCTTAACGAATTTCCAACTTTAAATTATGGTACAAGAGATAAGAACAAGAAACGAAAAATTTCTGAAACTGCTTCATCGAAAAGAGAGACATTGGCTGAAATAACGTAGACATTTCTCAAGAAAAGCGACAAATCACCAAACATAACAGTATGCGCTACAAAACTTGAGACTTTGAATGCTGCCCTGGAAGGTATCCCACATACGAAAACTTTCATCGCTGGCACAAATAATATAAAATTGACACTTCCTAGTGGAGAGGAATATTGTAAAATTAGAAAGATCTTTGATGAGTCACAGACCAAGTTCGAATGGTACACCTATGAGAACAAACAGACCAGATCATTGAAAGTTATGGCTCGAGGTATACACCCAGGAAACGCCTGTAGAAGACATCAGATATGACCTTGTATCGCAAGGATTTTATGTTGAAAAGATCGACCAAAAATACAGAGTGGAAAAAGACAAGGATAACAAAATTAAAGAGAAGTTACAAGCACCTTCCACTTTTCATGCTTTGTTTTGCCAACGATACGATGGCTAAAAAAGTGTTCGAGATACGCTACATCTGTAATACGAAAGTCAGCATTGAACCGATAAAAAGGAATAATTAGATTCCGCAATGTGCAGGATGATTGCATAAGATGCATGAATTATTACGATTACGACTAAGTAGGACGTCTCACTTTCGGTTGACAAATCAAACACAACAAATCATAACAAGAACAATATTGTTTACGCCTATGTTAAAAGTAACAACAAACTGTGTTATAACTTTATGTAGGAAATTTGTAGGAAATTTGTTAAACATCAGTTATTAGTTGAGCGTTATAGAATAAAGACCTATTTTATTCACTCATACGAACCTCTTTTAACTCTACAAATGTAAAAACTGCCAAGAATTTAATCACACGAATAAATACTGCAATAAGTTACCTAAATGTGTAAAGTTCGGTGAGGGACATTTAACAAGTGAGTGTAAAAAAGCACTCAATACGAGGCTTAAGTGTGTAAATTGTGGAGGAAATCATCCGAACTATAGAGGATGCGAAGTGTTTGATGTCTTGCGAGAATCTAATAAACAAATAACTAAAAGATTTGTGGGTTGTGGCATGACCCAGGGTAGCATTGAACAGAAAGTGCTACGCCTTAACTTAAAGAGGTTTAAGTAGGACGCACGAGTATGAAAAGAATGAGTAAACATATTTCCAATATGCTTACCCATTGCGCAATGCTATGGAATTTAAAAGAAATTTAAAAGAAATAACTAGGACGCACGAGTATGAAAAGAATGAGTAGACATATTTCCAATATGCTTACCCATTGCATCAGGCTATAGAATGTAATGTTTTTTTAGTCTAGGTTTAACTATCGATCAATAAAGACGTTTTTTTAAAGTTAAATGCTATTCTCATATCTTCACGAAAGAGAAGATAACTACATGGGGGCTCAACCGAAGCCAATGATAATTGAGTGAAAGTAATGAAAAACAGATGTGGTTACACAGTTTCAAAAGAAAATTTTTTATTTCAAGTGGTTGTATTCAGTGTTAGTAATCGACGGGTGGTATAATAGTTTCTCGGTACTGCATGTGAAGCCAAGCGAAACGAACCAAGCCAAGCCTGAAAGGAAATTTTTTTTTTGGGGGTATCACAATAACAACGGATGGAAACAGAAGTGAATCACGAGTTACTCGCGGAAATCAAAGCGTATAGTGAAGGAACAGTTATAATCGTTTTGATCGGACTAATAGTGATTTTGCTGTTGGTTGCAATAGTGATACGGTTACGACATACAAACGGGTATATGTTATAAGGGGAAACTGTGTAGTGGAAAACGGATCTTACTTTGTGAAAGATTCATGGCAGATAGGTATAATACGTATACTATCAACCAGTTAAAAGACTTTTGTCGCGATCGCGGAGTTTCCACGTCCTATAGAGTTAAAGACGATTTAGTGGACCGGTTAAACGAACTGGATAAAAACGGTAACGGTGAAAAGAACCACGAAAGTGACGAAGAAGTCTTTCAGTCCGAAGGTGAACGGAAGGCTAATGGAAGTGAAAGTTCGGGAAACACAAGTAGCCAGAACGACGACGGACAGCAGAGCAAAGGGAGCGAAGTTCCTGAAGGTACAAGCGATCAGGACGAAGAAATGGCACCAGTTATATCGTTCAACGATGTGAAAGACGCGTTGGAGAAATTCAACGGCGGGTCTAAGGAAGAAACGAATGAATGGTTTACCGAGTTTGAACAAATCTCCAATACGTGCGGGTGGAATGAAGTTCAAAAATATATATTTGCGCGAAAATTGATGTCAGGCGAGGCACGGGCTTGCGTAGAAGCGCAAACGGTAATGACGTCTTACTCTGAGCTCAAAACTGTAGTAACAGGAGAATATTCGGAAGAGACGAATTTGTTGGAAATACATAAAAATCTCGTACAACGACAGAAAAAACCGGGAGAGACTCCGGTCGAGTATATGTATATCATGCAGAAGTTGGGAAAAGGCAAGATAGATGAACGTTC